>BCLG01000049.1:326132-349186 GCA_001602295.1 Zoysia matrella
GTATTTAATAGAACTTTCTCTCACCTTTTCTAAATTGTATTTCATTTTTATTATTTATATTATTCCAAAAATCAGTTTAAATGTATAAATTTGTAAATTAGGTTTCAACTAACTTTATTTATAAAAACACATTTGCAATATCTATTTTTTACAAGACAAATGCAGCACTCTCTCCGTCTCAAAATAAGTTTTATTAGACTTTTGATCATTTATCTTATTCAAAAAATTCGTAAAAATATTATGTGTTTTATTGTGAAATAATTTGTTATTAAAAGTACTTTAACTTTATCTTATTTATTTTTTATTTTCATAATTTTTTAAAATAAAATAAATGGTCAAATGTGAATTTTGAACTTATTATTTTACTTATTATTTGTTATTAGAAGTACTCCAAATAAATACTCATCTCTTTGTTCCAAAATAACTTTATATTATCCGCACCATCTAGCTTTGACTAATAATTTTTATAGATTAAATTGAATTAAAAAATATAAGATTTATACTTTTTAATTTATCATAAAAATTAATTTTACAATATATATAATTTAAGTTATTAAATATTATTAATTTATAAAAATAATTATTCAAAGAAAAGTTTGACTAAACTTAGATTTAAAGTTATTGTTAAAAGTTAATAGTGATAATAATTTAGAAATGGTGATAGTACTAGTGCGTATTTGGAGTACTAATTGAAGACCGCATGACGTTTGAATCTAGATGATAAGCGGCGATATGCGGTTAGCCGGAATATATTTAAAGCACTAATTTGTTTGAAGATAGGATTAGTAATTGGATTTGGAGTACTAATTCATGTCCCTGAACGCACTGGCAGAGGAATCGAGGAATGTGCAAGAGATAAATGGACACGGCTGAGTGCATTTTTTATTCATAACTGCGGCAGTCGTAGATCTTAGAATGAACGGCTGATACAAGCACCTAATGCTCTCTTTGCATTGAACAAAAAACAGCACACGATATGAATCCAACAATATGTCTGCTTTCCAATGGAAAGCGAGAGCGAGGCGAGGGCAGGTGACGTCACGAGGCACCATCGGCCGGTCGAATCGCGTCTAGTCTAGTTGGCTTACCTACCCATCCCCACGTTATCTTTCCTGGCACCAACAGGGTCGTATACCAGTACAAAAATGAACAGTTGCGAGTCCGCTCAGAGTTTAGAAATTCACAACAGTGTTGGTTTTTTGAACCGTCAAAAATCAGACGATTAACACTAAAATCTAATGATTTATTGTTTTTGTTATCATACTTAGTTACATTTTTCGAGTAAAAACTTATTGATTTACAAAACTACACTGCAATAATAAAATCTAAACCGCAGAAACCTCAGTCGTTTTTTAAACCCTAGCCACGACACGAGCCCTCTCCCTCTCTCTCTCTCTCTCCTGCGTTGGCCATCATGTATGGAGGGGGATCCTCTGAGATGGCCTGGGCCAGTGGGCCATGCACGCTGCAACGTGTGTGGGAGGAGGGAAGGAATCCGATATTCGTCTCCTCATCACGCCCTCTGGGCGCCGGCATCATTGCATGTGCGCGCACGGCCTCGGCTTTCTAGTGCTGCTCCTGCCCAGGGTTAAAGGCCGCGGTTTTTTATCAAATCATTGCGGTTTGGTTTTTTTACCGGTTTTTTTAAAAAAAATTTAAATTTTTTTTGAAAATTTAAAAAAATTTGAAAATTTAAAAACCGCTCAAACCGAGCGGTTTACAAAGACCATTAAAAAACCTCTCAAACTGATTTGATTTCAAATTCAAAAATGGTAAACTGTAAAAATCGCTCAGTAAACCGTAAAAACCGCTCGGTAAACCTAAAAACCATTCAATTTTCTCTCAAAAATTTAATTTTTGAATTTGTTCAATTTTTTAAATAGTTTTCGCGGTTTTTACAATTTTTGTTAAACCGCTCTTTCCGCGGCTAAAAACGGTTTTGAAAACCTGCTCCTGCCCCTCTTCATCCTCTTCGGTGCGCTGCGCTGCGCTCTGCTCTGATCGCGTTCCGCTTCGGTGCTAGTACTACACCGCTACTGCTACAGTGCTACTACTTGAAGTTTTTCAAATAAACTTTTTTTAAATTCCAAAGGCTCACTCACATATAAAAGCAAAATATTGCGTTTATCATTTTAATAAGTAATTATTTTTTTTATGACAGACTGATTACTATATTCATATAAAACTAATTGCCATATTTATATAAATAGTAAACTAATTACTATATATACAAATGTTATACATGGCAGCCTGTTTACCATATACGTTGGTGTTCTTGTGTATAAATAGGTGACGAGACGTCATACATAATACACATAACCACTCTCTCATTCTCCTCTCTTGAGTGCTGCGATGCTCTGTCTTTTCCACCGTCGCTGACGTGTCATCAACGCCGAGAGAGCAGGTCTTCGAAACTCACATTCCCCCGTGTCCTTGACGGGTAGGGGCCGTATAAGATTTTTAGAAAGCGTCTCCGTGAACGCTCGTCGTTCGTCTGCTTCCCCTCGACCTGTTCGACTGCTTTATCTTCGCTCCGGTCGCCTGCTGCATCTACATCGACGGTCTACTACATCTACTTATTTACGTAACTATTTGCGCCGACAATCTCATTGTAAAAATGACATGACTCTCTTTTTTTCTGCTATTTATGTGCATTCTATCATTAGCACTAGAAGGATCACAATTGCTTCGGCAAATTTAGATCGTAATGCTAGTATGCATCATATGTAGTATCTCGAATTTCGCTATATTTAATCTTTTCTTAATTAATAGAATTAATTTAATCATCACTAAAATACGATTATTTTCAACAATCCAAAAACTTTATAAGAATTTAGTGATGGTTGAATTTGCTGATGCGATGAAACCAAAGAAGTTCAGTAGTGTGAACTTCAAGAGATGGCAGACGAGAGTCTAACTGTGGCTCTCGACTATGAGCGTGTTCTGGGTCGTGGGTAACCCTCTTGCGCTGCCTCTTGTAAGTAAGAAAGAGGTGCAAAGGTTTACCGCGGCTACGACGATTTTCGTCGGATGCGTCCTTAGTGTTCTCTCTGACCAGTTGTGCGATGCGTATATGCACATTAAGACTGTCACAGAATTGTGGGAGGCACTTGAACATAAGTTCTCGATCTCAGATGCTAAACACGAGCTGTATGTCATGTAGCAGTACCACGATTTCAAAATGATGAATAACCGTTTTGTCGTGCAGCAGGCTCACGAACTCCAACTCATTGTGACGGAGCTCGAGCAGAATGGATGTCAGTTGCCTGACAAGTTTGTGGCAGAAGGTATTATTGCCATGTTGCCTTCATCATAGAGGAACTATACCACATCTCTGAAACGTAAAAGACAAAACATTTCTGTTAAAGATTTGTTGGCTAGTCTTGATGTTGAAGAGAAAGCTCGGACAAAAGATACTCCACTAAGAGTACCTGAAAGACAGTCCAATGCCAATGTGATGCAGCACGCTGGTAAAAAAAACCAGAAGGAAAAAAGAAAAGCTATACAGACTACTAAATTTAAGAAGAAGATGAACATGGATGAGATTGTGTGCTTTGTGTGTGGTGAGAATAGACACTTTGCCAAAAAGTGTCGTAACCGCAAGGGCAAGAACAATCAGAATAGGCAGAAGTTTGCCAACGTGACCATTGGTGACTCCAGTAGAGGCTCTGGGTATGGTAATTTACCTAGTGTTTTCTCTATTTATCAATCTAATAATTGGTCGATAGACACAGGAGCCAATATGTAACATCTTAGGCCTATAATACGGCTCCAGACCAGCTCGCACGTCGTGCGAGTCCCACCTAGCAGAATAACTGTTTACGCTTTTGTCCTCGCTTCGCGTTAAAAGATTAACCCGAGTTATTACTGCATTCTAGAACTGAATTTTTAAATTGGTCTCCATCTTCCTGAGCTAGCAATATGGGACTAACTCCCGGCGCTACAGTGTTTTTCACAGCTACGGTACCAGCACGCTACAGTACTGGGCCTTTTCTCTCTTTTTTCTTTTTTTTTGGCCGGGATACTGCATTCTCCTCCACTTAGTACTCAACGTCTTCGTTGAGGAGCAGACCAATTTACCTCGAAGAGACAGAGGATTGACTCTCTTTGATCACGTCTATACGTCCAGTGCCGGTGTACATGTCATGCTGTGACCACGCTGGGCCCATACGCCATGCACACCGTACTCACGCCTCTAGCACGTACATGCCCGTGAAATCGAAAGAGTCAGCTCTGATACTATTCTGTAACATTCCAAGCCTGAAATACGGCTCCAGACCCGGTCGCACGCTGTGCGGGTCTCACCTCACAGAATATCTACTTACGCTTTCGTCCTTACTACACGTTAAAGGGTTAACCCGAGTTATTACTGCATTCGAGAACCAGATTTTTAAATTGGTCTTCATCTCCCTGAGCTAGGATACAGGACTAACTCCGGGCACTACAGTGTTTTTTGCCGCTACAGTACCAATGCGCTACAGTATTGTGCCATTTCTTTTTTTTCTGGGGCTGAGATACTGCACAATATTCACATTTGTTCTGATATATTTATGTTTTTATTTTACCAGACTGTGCGAGGTTCAACCATCATGATGGGAAACGATTCACATGTTTCAGTTTTTGGTATTTGTTCGGTCGATCTAAAGTTTACTTCAGAAAATATCATACGATTGAAGAACGTGCAGCATGCTTCTTTAATAAACAAGAACCACGTTAGTGGATCTCTTTTCTATCGAGATGGACTCAAGCTGATCTTTGAGTCGAATAAATTAGTTGTGTCGAGATTTAGCCAATTCATTGGCAAAGGCTATGATAGCGGAGGCTTGTTCCGCTTTTTTCTTTCAGATTTCTTAAATAAAGTTGTGAACCATGTGTGTGATTCAAACAATTCTAAGGCTGGTATATGGCATTCTCGTTTATGTCATATTAACTTAGGTTGTATGTGGCTGTAACATCCCGAATTTTTTGAATTAAATAAAGTGGCGAATTTCCCCGAATTCTGTTCCAATTAAATCGTCTGTCCCAATTTTTGTTCTATTCAAAAATCATTCGTTCCAAATTTCTTTCCGTTCAATTCGAAATCCTTTTATCTAAATTGATCCAGTGCCGAAATAATTTAATCCGCGTAATTTTTACGTTGGGGCTAAAATTATTTTTCAGAATCTCCTAATTAAATTTTCGGATCTCTAGATATTTTCCTTAATTAATTAATTTTTCAGCCTTCATAAATATTTTGCAGTTATCAATTAATCCCAGATTAATTTCTAACCCAACCTATTTTTACCCTCCTATAAAAACCCCTCTCATCCTAATCCCCTTTTCCCCTCTTCATTTGTCCAGAGAAATCCCTAACCGCCGTTTCTCTCTTGCTCCATCTCGGTCGACGCCCTGCCGCTAGAATTCACGCCGCCTCCGTCCGCTAGATCCAATGCGCGCCGCGCGAGCCGTCCTCGATTCCGTCGCCGCAGCAGTCTCCGTGTCATCCGAGCCTCAGCGAAGAGCCGCCACCCCGACCGCGCGCCTGTGCCTCGACCCCTGCGCCGTGTTTCCCGCATTGTCGTTTCCGCCAGCCACGCGCAGCACCGACGCCGTCAACCTCGACCCTCGCGCTACCTCTGTCGATTTTCCAGCGTGTCAAAACCGAGCCGCGTTTTGTCCTACCTCGGTTTCTGCGTGAAGCCGCATCTCAGCCGTCAACTCCAGCGCGTCCTCCGTTTTCCGCGCCGTCTTCGTCCTCGCAGTCCTGCGTGCGTGCCCCGGTCCGAAGGCTACCTCCATTGGCTGTCACTGTCACCGTGTGAACTCGCCACTTCAACAGTGCTGCGTCGCCTGTCACCGATCTCCGGATTTTTGTCTTTGATTTACAGATCTTGGTGAGAACAGTTTCTCCTCTCTTCAATTCATTTTTCCTTTAGATTAATTGTTAGATTAATTGCTAATTTAATCTGCAATTAATTATTCTGCAATTAATCTAAATCTTTGTGGTCTCGATTGTCTGCAATTTTCGAGAAATTCCGTTTGATCTCCGATTATTCCCAAAATTGTTCCGTTAGTTTGTCTCGTCGCGTTGTCATGTAGGGTTGTTCTGAGAAATGTTTTGCGCACGTCTAGTGTAGTAGTTCCAATTTAGATTTAATTTCCGGTTTTAATTGTCGCGTAATTAGTGTCTAATTCCCTGTTCGTTTTTGTGTTTAGCCGGTGTTCCCGAGGAGGAGTTTCGCGAGCCCGATCAGTTCATCGACCCGGATCTCGACTACGATCCCGATTTGCCAGGCAAGCCGCGTTTCTTGATCACTTTGTACCCAGTATTTTAAACTGCATGTTTTATTTGCAACCCTAATTTGCATGCCAACTATTTTAAAATGTGCTAGCAACATTCTTAAGCCGTGCCTGTTTACTGTTCCATAAATATGAACCCTAAAATTGGTTTAGAATATTTATTTTATTTTTATGCTTAGCCATGCTTAGTCGCATTTATTTTTATCTCACACCTATCACTATAAAATAGAATTTGTGTTAAATACTTTTGAATGGTGATTCAAATGTGTGAGTTTTGCAAATAACTATACATAACTATTTAGCGGAGGTAGGTTGGAGTATGAGGAGCTGGGGGATTTTTGAGAAGTCCCTGTGGGTGCACCTGTTGCGGGTACAACGGGAAGATCTGGGCTGAGATCTTTCCGTGAGTCTTGTTGTGGGCGCACCTGTTGCACCTTGTACGCTCAGTTGATAACCATGCACACCACGTTACTCTGTATGAGCAGTTGACTTGATCTTGAAGCTTGTCGAGACTGGTTGTTTACCCGTGGGTTGGCGGTGTTGTGTTAGTGTGGTGTAGAGCTCTGACTCTCCACATAAGATCGAGATACCCCACCTGATCAGTGGTAGGCTCTTCACAGCTTCAGAACCCGATTGCGTAGTCTTTTGGGATCTCTATCCTAGAGGACGGATGACGCCAGTTAAAGCTTGTGGACGGGTCTTGTGTGTTTGTCGGGGCTATGGCGGTAGTTTCCGATGACGCATCTCGTGGGTCCAGGTGCATAACCTCTGCAGAGTTTTAGTCGATGCGCATTGCCACGTCCTTTTGGAAGGACACCCCCTGAGTTGTGCTCCTCGTTGAGTAGCTTTATTTTTCTTCCTCCTCTCCTTTTTCAAAATATTTTTGACTCCGACCTTTGAGCTGTGGCCGAGTGTGGAGGTTACATCGGCATTAAAATGAATCCCCGTCTGAGATAACGGAGATCTCTGTGGGGCAAGATAATAAAATTTGACAGTTTTAAAGTAAAAGCTTTCTTGCATATTTAAAATAAAATAAAATATTTTAAACTTGCATTTAACACTTGAGCTATGCCTTTACCCTTTAAACCATTTGCATGCATACATTGTTGTTAGGTAGTACGCGGTTTGCTGAGTATTCGTACTCACGGCTTTCTAATTTGTTGTTTTCAGAGGATACTCTCAGCTTCGACTTCGACTACGTCTCTGACGGTCCGTGACGTCCGCTCCTGAGCTCAAGCTAGCCTGTGTGGAGGAGGTTCGCTACTGCTGCCACGTTGATGCTTCCGTTGTCGCTCTTGATGGATTCTCGATAGTGATATATCTGCTCTAAGATGTTTTCGGCCTGCGTGCCGATGGACCCCTTTAGAGGATGTTATTCTAATAATTTCACTTTGACTTGCTATTTTCTATTCTTGTTTCTTGTTTAATATTTCTGTTATGGTTTTTTGATTGATCGCTTGTGATGTCGTGCTTACCAAACTCCTGGGATTGGCAAAGTCACAGAAGATCGGGTCTTATCGAAACGTAAAGAAAATCACGGTCGTTACAGTGGCGGCTATCTAGTATGAGTTTAATTTCAAAGTTACCTACTGTTAAAGGTTCGAAATATCAAGCTTGTGTGCAAGTAAAGCAACCTCGTAAGCCTCACAAAGCTGTAGATGAGAGAAACTCGACATTATTAGAACTCATTCATTCTGATATCTGCGAAATGAATGGTGTGTTGACAAAATGAGGAAAAAGATACTTTAGTAGATACTGTTGTATGTTTCTTCTAAAAACTAAAGATGAGGCGTTAGAATATTTTAAGACTTATAAAGCTGAGGTGGAGAATCAATTAGAAATAAAAATAAAACGAGTTAGGTCTGATTGTGGTGGGGAATACTTTTTCAATGAGTTTGATCTTTTCTGTTCAGAGAATGGAATAATTCATAAATGAACACCTCTTTATTTATCTCAATCTAATGGAGTTGCCGAAAAAAAGAATCAGACGTTAATAGACTTAGTGAATGCCATATTGGGAATGTCCGGTTTGTCTAAGGAATGGTGGGGGAGGCTGTTTTGACAGCTTATCATGTTCTGAATAGAGTTCTTACTAATGACAATGAAGTTACTCCGCATGAAGGATGGAAGTGAAAAAATCTTCACTTCATTACTTGCGCACCTGGGGCTGTTTGGCCATGGTTAGCATATCAATAAATAAGAAGCGCAAGCTCGAACCTAAAACAGTTGATTGTATTTTTTAAAAATATGCACATCACAGCACGGCATATAAGTTCTTAGTAATAAAATCTGAAACGCTTGATGTTTTAGTTGATTCACTTTTAGAGTCTCGTGATGTCACTTTCTTTGAAAATATTTTATCATTGAAAGATGCACATTTTTCATCTAATTCATCATTTGATTTGACTCTTTAACCCATACCTGTGATTCAGTTATTCGAGCACCTACATGAAAATCAGAAGGATGACAGTGAAGAAGCTCTTCGAAGGAGCAAGAGACAGAGGATTGCAAAATTCTTTGGTGATGACTTGTGTGGATGATACTCTCACAACTATCTCAGAGGTATATGCATCGCCTTATGCAGAATACTGGAAAGATGCAGTCCGTAGTGAGATGTACTCCATTAATGCCAATAGGACGTAGGAAGTAACAGACTCACCACTTGGTTGTAAGCCAGTGGGATGTAAGTGGGTGTTTAAGAAGAAGTTAAGACCTGATGGTACTATTGAAAAGTATAAGACAAGGCTTGTGGCTAAAAAGTATACTCAAAAAGAAGGCGAAGATTTCTTTGATACTTACTCACCTGTTGCCAAGATGATTACCATTATGATACTATTATCTTTGGCAGCCTCACATGGTCTTTTCGTTCATCAGATGGACGTCAAGATAGCTTTTCTTAATGGAAAGCAAGATGAGGAGATTTATATGGATCAGCCTGATAGATTTATAGTACCAGGACAAAAGGACAAGGTGTGTAGGTTACTTAAATCCTTTTACGGCTTAAATCAAGCACCCAAGCAGTGGCATGAGAAGTTCGACAAAACTTTAACCTCTGTTGGGTTCACAGTGAATGAAGCCGATGCCTATGTATACCGCCATGGTGGGGGTAAAGGAGTAATCTTGTGTTTGTATGTCAATGACATACTTATTTTTTGGACAGGTCTCGATGAGATAAATGATGTAAAATAATTTTTATCTCAAAATTTTGACATAAAAGATTTGGGTGAAGCGGATGTGATCCTGAATAATAAACTAAACAAGGGAGAGAATGGGATTACTCTGTTGCAATCCTATTATGTGGAAAATCTATTGAGCCATTTTGGCAACATGGACAACAAATCTTCTCCAACTCCTTATGATCCTAATCTAATACTTCGAAAGAACCAAGGACTAGAAAATGATCAATTGGGATATTCTCAAATTATTGGGTCACTGATGTATATAGCTAGCGCAATTCGCCCTGACATCTCTTTTGCTGTGGGCAAACTGAGTAGATTTACATCTAATCTTAGAGTTGATTACTGGTGTGGTATTGATCAACTATTGCGTTATCTAAGAGATACATTGAGTTATGGGATTCATTATTCAGGGTATCCTAGTGTATTTGAAGGATATAGTGATTCAAATTGGATTACAAACACCGATGAGTTAAAGGTCACTAGTGGATATGTTTTCACCTTAGGTGGTGGTGTTGTTTCATAGCGATCCTATAAACAGAGAATTCTTACTAAATTCACTATGGAGGCAGAGCTTACGGTTCTAGACACATTTTGTATTGAAGCTGAGTGGTTGAGAGAATTGTTGATGAACTTACCTGTGGTTGAAAAATCAATCCCAGCTATTCTCTTAAACTGTGATAATCAAACAGTTATTACGAATGTGAGCAATAGTCAGGATAATATAAAGTCCCACAAACATGTGAAATGTAGATTGAAGTCTGTCAGTAAATTGAGAAGCTCTGGAGTAATAGCTGTGGAATATATCTATACAGCTAAGAACCTGACAGATCCCTTTATTAAGAGATTATCGCGCACTGTGATTGATAATGCATCGAAGGAGATGGGATTGAGACCCATATGAGTTAATCACAGTGGTAACCCAATTTATGTGATTGGAGATTTCGTGAATTAGAAACTGGGAAGAACAAACTGTTGATTGACGGGAGAGTATTACTTATTACTAACTCACTCCGTTGAAGATGCGGTTAAAAGGCATGCGGACTATCGTTCTAATGTGTTATGAGGCTTTTATAGCAAGATACGGTCCTAAAGAGTATTCTTATAAGAACACACCTACATGAGTCTAACTACTAGTTATAGTTTATAAGAATTGAGTATTCTTTAAGAGACTCATAAAGTGAGACATGAGTATGACTTATAAGCTCCACCCGCAGGGTTGACACTTGGCAGCTAAGTACTAGTAAGGTTTCAGGGGAAACTTGTTCACACTAAACTGTCAATTCAAAGCTTAGTCTATTGTGCAGTTGTGAATGAGTGTAGCTTGGGGTTTTAGGTGGATGTTCAACCTTAATTAGTCTACACTGAAAAACTGGTATATTAACAGTACTTTAATACGAAAAAAATTTGAAACGTGCCTCTGAGATCTGGTAGGGGATTGTTAAAAGATTTGAAAGTTTTCCAAATAAACTTTTCTTAAATCCCAAAAGTTCACTCACGTATGGAAGGAGAATATTACGCTTATCATTTTTGGTAAGCAATTATTCTTGTGACGGCAGGCTGATTACCATATTTGTATAAATGATAGGCTAGTGACCATATTCATATAAATGGTAGATTAGTTACCATATATACAGGTATTATATATGACAGCCTGCTTATCATATACGTGAGTGGTCTTGTGTATAAATAGAGGGGCGAGACGTCGTTCAGAATACACACAACCACTCTTTCATTCTCCTCTCTCTCGAGTGCTGCGTTGCTTTGTCTTCCTCATCTGTCGCCGATGTGACATCGGCGCCGAGAGAGCAGGTCTCCGAAACCTACGTCTCCTCGTGTTTTTGCACGAGGTAGAGACTGTATAAGGTTTTTAAGAAGCGTCTCCGCGACTGCTCGCTATTTCTCTGCTTACTCTCGACCCGTCCGACCGTTTCATCTTTGCTTTGGTTACTTGCTGCATTTGTATCGACAGTCTGCTTCATCTACTATTTACATAACTATTTACGCTGATAACCTCACTAAAAGAATAATATGCCTCTCTTTTTTCGTTATTTATGCGCATTCTATCATTAGCATTAGAGGTATCATGATTGCTTCGACAAATTTAAATAATAGTGCTAGTATGTAATATATATAATATATTTAATTTTTTTAATTACTAAAATTAATTTAATCATCACTAAAAAACGATTATTTCCAACACGAATTGTCTCCTGTTCTGCGCTACTACGCCTAGTATGTGCGGCGACTGTCGGATACTCTGCACGCACGTGTCCCAGGCCGGAAAGTTTGCGCGGCGATGACCAGTGATCATCAATCATCACGCGCTGCTGCGCGCGCTCTCAAAGGACGAGAAAGCGCGCGCGGCGATGAGAGCCAGCCAGCCAATAATCCGTCCGTCGCGCCGCCACTCGCCACTCCGCTGGCACTGGCAATGCGTTTCGCTCTCAAAGAACGCGCCGACGCTCGTACTACTTCTATGGACAAAGTTGTCTCAAGTCACTAGGAGTATACTCCTACAAGGGATACAAGGTAGCCATAGCTGGTGATGGCAAACAACCTCAGATACAAGAGGACTACTGCATGGAAGAGACAGAAAACCAGGTAATCCCCAGCAGCTATCTGCCGCGATTCTTTCGAAGACGCTACAGGTACATAGGAGTACTGATCTTTCAAAAGACTGCAATGCCATAGCCACATTAAGAGGTTGTTTTTTAAAAAAAAATTCATAAAAATATACATATGTCACTTTTAAATAAAAATATAAAAAAATATAAGTTAAAATTGTATTTTGAAAATCGTGTCATTTTTCAAAACGTCAAAGAATATGAGACCACAGAGAGTAAGCATTTTTTTCTAAACGACAGTACTATCTAACTAAATAAAGTTGTAAAGGGAAACAAAAAGGGAAGGAAAAAGAACACAAGAACAATTAGGCTGCCATCTGCCGGCCCATGAAGACCATCAAACTGGCACATGCTGGCCCAACTGTTACCCCAATCTTCAGGAATGTGGCCGAACGACCCAGCTGCCAGCAGCAGCTGCGTGCTTTGCATCGCCGGACGAGGACCTGGGAGGCTGGGAGTTGCCATCGCATAGGCGCTCACGCTTAAACGCGCTTAAGCGGACCCCTAATACTGCATGATTTAAAATGGTTCGCGGTATGTGGTCTCGAGGGTCCTGGAGGTGTTCGGCGGCGAGGGCACCAAGAGGTGGATAGAGTCGTCCCCATCGGCTAAGACGCGGGCTTGTATAGAAAAGAACATGGCGCCATGTGTTGGCTTGGTTCTCGGGGCGCGTTTAACATCCAGGTTTCTATTCCCCTTGCTGATCAGTGATCACTGCTGCTGGTAGCATCTCATAAGGGAGATAAACTGCAAGTACTCGGATGGTAGTATTAACTTCATAATGGCAGGAGTAGTAGAGTTGACGATTTCGTAGAGTTGACTAATGCTCCGTCTGATCCTCTCTGACTAGAGTGCTATACCAGGTTCTCGTGTTAGCACGGTTGACTTGATCCCGTACCATATTATGAAATGTTGTTACGCAGCGGAACCTTCTTTCTCTACCGCAGCTGTCGTTGGACTTCAACAAGACGGGGACAGAACCGGAGAGCGGAAACGGTAGGCACGTCGTCTGTGATCTGTATCTAGATCGACTCGTGGATACGTAGTACTAGTGTACAACTTGCTGCTAAGAGTAGCGTAGAGCAGCCAACTCTTGCCCACCATTTGTTGGGCCAAAGGTTTTCTCGTGCAGGATGCCTAACGTAACGGTCAGCTCTAGCAATCGGTATAAAGCGTGGGATTCCATGATCCGGTTAGGAACCCAGGTCCAACGACGACGAACAGCCTCGCTCATACGGCAGTGTCAACGGAACACCATCATGCTCTTGTCACTGCTAGAGAGAGACGCTGTGTGAAGAAACGTAAAGGTGGGAATGATACTCTGGATAGTATACTCCGAGTGCTTATGGACTCGACCTCTACAGAAAGGCCTCTTTACAAATTACGACTCACGACCTATCTACAGCTCACGAATAATCACATCCCGTCAAAAATATCCCGACCTCAGAGGTCGAAACCGCGTAAGCGTCCAAAATCGACTGATGAAAAATCAAAGCTACATGACAACAAGATTCAGCCCACCAACGACTAAAAGGCAACGCTCTAACCCGACCCACGGTGGTCGGGTATCGCCTTAGCAACCAACCACTGACAGCCGCAGAGATTTCTGTCAACATACAGCAGAAGGTAAAGCAACCTTGCGAGGTAAAGTGTTTCAGAAGTTGGTAAAGCAGCAAAGTAATTGGTAAAGCAAGATAAAAAAAAGTGTCTTTTGTCTCTCACGACTGGACAAAGGACGTACGAAGGACACCTGTCAATTGCACCGGCGCCAACGGGCACTAGGCAACCAACTCAGACGATGATCGAGGCCTCACCTAACGGAGAGCCAGCAGGTTTCGTAGACGCTAAGTTAGTGCCCTAGATCCGACCCCTATAAAAGGGGTACCATAGGGCATTAGAGGAATAAAAGACAGAAAAACAAGTAAAGACAAATGAAGTTAGCCAAGTTGTATTCAAGCTAGCTATCTCACTGTAACCATATCCACACACGTGAGCTAGAGTTTTTGGATCAAGCCAAAACCCTTCCGCATTATACTCGTGTTATTGAGTTCAAATAATTTGATCTCTCTCGTCTCTAGACGTAGGGTATTATGCCTCTTGACGGCTCGAACCAGATTAATCTTTGAGCCTCTTTCGTAAACTAGGCCATTCGAATACGAAGAGTGCACGAATACTTCCTTTGATTACGTAAATTTTACTGTGCTGGTGGTCAAAACACCAGCAGTAGACACGCTAGGAAGAGGCTTTTTATGGTGCGTTTTCGCTTCGCTTTTCGATAGCTTCGATTTTCGCTTTGGTGAGAGAGTCTTCTATCTCTCGCCTGTTCTTCGGGGATTTTGCGGTTGTCATCGCTCATGATGGTCGATCGTAGAGCATTTCCACCTTCGCTGCTGGCCAAGTTTAAAAATAAAGCTTTCTTGCACCTTTAAAATAAAATAAGATGTTTTAAACTTGCATTTAGCACTTGAGCCATGCCTTTTCCCTTGAAACCATTTGCATGCATACACTGTTGTTAGGTAGTACATGGTTTGCTGAGTATTTGTATTCACGGCTTTTTAATTTGTTGTTTCCAGAGGATACTCTCAGCTTTGACTTCGACTACGTCTCTGACGGTCCGTGACGTCCGCTCTTGCACTCAAGCTAGCCTGTGTGGAGGAGGTTCGCTACTTCTGCCATAATGATGCTTCTGCTGTCGCTTTTAATGGATTCTCGATAGTGATATATCTGCTCTGAGATGTTTTCAGCCTGCGTGCCGATGGACCCCTTTGGAGGATTTTATTCTAATAATTTCACTTTGATCTTCTATTTTCTATTCTTGTTTCTTGTTTAATATTTCTGTTATGGTTTCTTGATTGATCGCTTGTGATGTCGTGCTTGTCAAACTCCTGGGATTGGCAAAGTCACGGAAGATCGAGACTTATCGAAAGGTAAGGAAAATCTCGGTCGTTACAGGCGGGATCTGATCCTCGACGACGTCTTCCTCGAAGTCCTCTTCAAGCCAACGATCAAGCTCAAAGACGATGCCGCAGACCCTCAGATCGAGACGGCAGTTGGCGAGCAGACTTCGACCCCTGGGGCAGAAAGTATGACCATTATCCACGACTGGTCCCAGGACATCTACACCTTTCTACAAGACGACACACTTCTAACTGACACCAATGAGGCCCGACGGGTCTCGCGGCGAGCCAACGCCTACGTCATCGTCGATGATGAACTCTACAAGCAGAGTCCCAGTGGCGTTATCCAGCGCTGCATCCCTCAGGCGGAGGGTCTCCGTCTGCTCGACGACATTCACTCAAGCATTTGCGGCATCACGCCGCTTCCAGGACCTTGGTCGGAAAAGTTTTCGGCCAAGGGTTTTACTGGCCCATGGGGTCTCTGACGTCGAGAAACTCGTTTGCTCTTGTAGAGGCTTTCAGTTCTATGCTCGACAGACGTATCTGCTGGCCCAGGAGCTCCAGACGATTTCGATCACATGGCTCTTTGCGGTCTGGCGGCTCAACGTCCTCGAGCCTTTTCGACCAGCACCCGAGGGCTTCACCCACCTCTTCGTCGCCGTCGACAAGTTCATCAAGTGGATCGAGGCGAAGCCGACCCCCTACATCAGCTCCGCCCAGGCCGTCGAGTTCATCCGCGACATCATCTTTCGCTTTGGAGTGCTACACTCCATCATCACCGACAACAGTACGCAGTTTATCGGTCATGTCTTTCAGGAATTTTGCGAGGAGTACCACATTCGGCTCGACTTCGCCACCATCGTCCATCCAAGGACCAACAGTCAGGTCAAGCGTGCCAATGGGATGGTGCTGCAAGGTTTGAAGCCTCGAATCTACGACTCCGTCAGACAAGCAGCCGGGCGGTGGGTCAAGTAACTCCCGACCGTGTTGTGGGGCTTACGAACGACTCTCAACAGAACTACGAGATTCACCCCCTTCTTCATGACCTTCGGAGCAGAAGTTGTGCTGCCAACCGACCTCGACTACGAATCTCCGACGGTCCGAGCCTATGACGAAGAAAGGTCAGAAGCAGCGCAGCAAGACACCTTGGATCAGCTGGATGAAGCACACGACGTCGCCATTCTACAGTCGGCCAAGTACTAGCAGAGTCTGTGACGACTACACGCTCGGCGTGTCAAGGGTTGGGCCTTCAACGTCGGTGATCTTGTGCTAAAAAGAGTGCAAGACAAGACCGACCACCACAAGCTATCACCCCATGGGAGGGTCCTTATGTAATCAAGCGAGTCTTAAGGCCCGGCGTGTACAAGTTAGCGACCGAGGGTGGCAAAGAGCTAGCCCATGCCTAGAACATCGATAACTTACGTCGTTTCTACGCCTAAAAAATCAACTAAGTTTCTATGCATTCTCTTGTTTCGTTAACAATGTTTTGGCAAGGAAATGCAGTCGACTCGTCTACCCTTCACTATCCGAGGGCTAATCTCAGAGTCCCCACTTGAAGGTCGGAACGATCGACCCCTTCACATTCGACTCCACAAGCCTCGCGCCTCGTTTCTACGTTCTAAGGCTCCATGCCTTAGCCTCAACAAGGCTCCGCGCCTCGTTCCTATATTCTAAGGCTTTGTGCCTTAGCCTTAACAAGGTCCCGCGTCTCGTTCCTACTTTCTAAGGCTCCGTGTCTTAGTCTCGCGAAAAAGCTCCGCGCCTCCCTCTGTTTCCTCAAGGCTCGACCCTTGACCCGCGGCGAGTTTCGCAGGTGACCCTCAGATGTGCCAAGTTATGAAAGCGCTCTCGTTCAAGTTTTCCTCGCGGCTAACGGTCCGACCCGGCGTTGATGACGCTCTACAGCTGTATCGAGTCCGACACTCGACGCTACGAGCTATATCCTATCCAGTCGCTTGATCAACGTCCAACGGAATTTGAGAAATGTTAAGTGTGAAAAAAACTGAAGCACAGAAGAGGGTCAGAAACTTGCGTATCTACACATCATCCAAAAGTGTTCATTACACAGTCGGATACAAAATAATGCTACTTTCTACGGATAACAAAGGACATCGCTGCTGCACATGAGACAGGTGGTCGAACTGCTTTCGAAGAAGTTTTGGCTTGTTGAAGTCAGCGACGACCTCGTGTGTCGACGGCTGCATGTCGCCCTCGAGCGCCGTCATCTCCTACTTCAACAACTCGAAAGCGAACCCCTCGATGATCCGGCCGAAGTCCGCATCCGGGTAGTGAGAGCGGGTCAGCGAGGCCCGTCTTTGAGTGCTCTCATCACCTCGGAGGCGATGATCCTCGGCAGCTGCTGCAGCATGTGCGCCATGAACCCCGTCGAGAGGGAGTCCTCGTGCACGTCGGCGAAGACCTGCTGGAACAGGCATCGGCCTACGGACCTCAAGGGTCGGAGCTCACCGACCAGAGGTGCAGGAAACACGCTGTCAAAAGGCCGACCCCCACGACCAATCAATAAACAAAAAGATACGGCACTTATCATCCCGCTCCTTTGCCACAGCTTCGACAAGGCCTTTGGCCTCGTTCAGCTCCGCCCGAAGTCGCTCGACCTTGGCCTCGGCAACCAGGCGTGCCTCTTGGACCTCGACGCCGCCTGCTGCATCTCCTACAACTCCTCCGACAGTCGTTTGACCTCGGCCTCTACGGCGGCTCGCTCCGAGTCAATGAGGTTCTGTTGCTCGAAGGCTCGCTGGTGCCCCTCCACGGCTTTCTTGGCGATGGCCTCGGCACTCTGGCGGGCCCCATCGGCGTAGGCCAGGAGGTCTTTAAGACGCTGCACCTCCACGTCGTGCTGGATGGTCTGCCTCCGGAGCTCTGCAAAAAGACCAAGTCTTCAGTCAGGATCCGACCGCGGTCTTCAATACGATAAAACTTAAAAATTGTTAGCTAACTTACTTGCAATTGACTTTCATGCGGAGGTGAGGTCGGAGGAGAGCCTGCGGTTTTCTGACCGCGTCGACACAGCGTCCATATGCGCTCAGTTGGCCTCATCGAGTGAGATACAGCTTGCCGCCCGGGCGGCATTGAGCTGGTGATGCAACTGGATCATGGAGTCCCTCGAGGCGTCCCGACCAGCCCAGGACTTCCCAGCTTCGCCCGAAGAGCGTCGACCTCAGTTTGCAGAGCATAGCCTCGGGGAGGTTGACCCACGGCCATGGCAAAATTCACCTGCAAACGACAATGTTCAACATCGCAATGAACAGGTTCGATTAAGAAACTTTAAATGCTCAGGCTTACCTGACACTCCATCAGGTACGGATCATCGAAGAGGTCCTGGCACTCATCCGCGATCCCGAGCAACTTGCGGAGGCCGAAAGCCATCGCAAAGTTGAAGCGACAGACCCCGGCCATCCGGTCATTATAGAAATTCCACGCTCCGGCCACGGCCTCGGGCGGAAGGTCACCCCTCCTTTCGGACCTTTGCGCGGCGGGGGCTTAGGAATCAGGTGCCCCTGTAGCGGATGATGGCACCATCGGCGCCGTGACAAGCTCGGTCCCTCCTCCCTCCTGTGCCTCTCTAGAGGTTCCGCTCGCACCGGTCGGGACCGCACTTGTCGACGGCTCGCCGACCCCCTCCGTGGTAGTCCCTCGCAAACCCTCGGACGAGTCTGCCAGGAGAACTTTCGGCTGCTTCTTGGCGGATGTCTCACTCAGCTTCCGCGCACTCTCGCTAGCGACGGGCGAAACTCGGCCAACCGGTTCTTTGTGGGCCAAGGGCGAGGGAGATCCCCTGACCCTCGGACATCGTGGTCGGGGACGGCGTGGGCATGTCCTCAACCTCCATTATCTCGATGTCACCTCCGGCATCAGGAGCTGGAGAGGAGTCTTCCCTCTCCTCCTCGGCGGCTGCCTCTTCTTGCATCTCGGGAGCCGCCTCCTCCAGGGCCTTGACAGCCGCCTCCTCCTCTTGGGCTTTGGCGGTTGCCTCCTCTTGGGCTTTGGCCGCCACCTCCTCCTGACTTTAGTGGTGATCGTCAGAGGCGACAGCAGCAATACCACACCGACCCCGAGGGTTGGCAAATCTTGGACTTCAGACGGATGGGGCGGCGTCGCCGCATGCGCCGCCACATCAACGCCAGCGTCGGCTCTCCCGCCGGTGTCCTCAGATGGCGAGGTCATAGCAACCGCAGCCAGACGCATTGCAGCAACTGACGACGAAGGCCTGCACACCACCAAACAGGTCAGAAATAGACTAACACAAATGAAACTTACACCAAAACTGAAGATGCAGGGAGTTACGCCTTCGACTGGCGCATCGGGATCCTTTGTGTTCGGGGAAGGGGCAGTTAGCCCTCGCCCGAGGTCTGGACCGCCCCAGTTCCTGCCACCTGGATCGTGGCGGTCGCTGCCGCAGTCTCGGAGTCGACCTGTACGCTCGTCGACCCCTCGATCCTCGTCCTCTTCGACAGAGGCGAGACCACGTCCTCGGACGACGCTGTGCTCCTGACGTCGATCGGAGCCACCGCCTGCGGCACAGGAGTCCCGGAGGTCAGGGTCGAAACCCTTGACCTTGCACTCGTAGCTGTAGGGGCCTCGACCGGTGGAGCGCCAGCTGACCTCTGAGCAGGCCGCGCAGTCGATGCAGAAGCAGCCGAACTACCGGCCGAGAACGATTTCAAACCTGCAGGGCGACGTCTCTCGACGGCCTTCTTCTTCTTGGCCAGGGACACGCCCGCGGTGCTTGTCCCAACTACATCCCTCGACCCAGGCGAGTCCCCCGACAAGACCTGTAGCGACGACAACGACTAAGTCCTTTACTCCTATCCATGACCCGACCCAATCTACTCTACGAATCCGAATAACACAGGCAAGAGGAGCCCGACTCACCAGGGTCGGGTGATCCTTGTCAAGAGTTTGTGGTCCCTTGGACATCTCGTCAGTGACGTTCCCCTCCAGCAGCCTGTCGACCCGCTGGTCCACCTCCCAGTCGCTCAGCTTGATCCCGACCACCTCTCGGGTGACGTCGTCCTTCCCCTCATAGCTGTTCAAGGGGAAGGCTCGGATGCGCAGCGGCTGAACCCGACACCTCACAAAGGTAGCAACGACAACGGCACCGTTCAATGCTTTGTCCCTCAGCCGTTGAATCTTCTGCAGCAACGGCCTCAACTCATTCTTCTTCTCGGCTATCAGCTTCGCCTTCCACATGTCGGTTGCCTCGACCAGTGCGTTGCGAAAGGTCGGGCGACCGGGGGTGGCGTTCTTGATGTAGAACCACCCGTCATGCCAGTCCTTCAATGACTTCTTCGGTGACACTATGATGTACTCCTTCGTGGCCGCCGACCTGCCTAGCTACGCTGGAGGGCTCCAGCAACTGGCTGGCTTGAAAGAAGTACCGCCACAACCGCATGCCCGGAGCCACCCGAAATACGCCTCGCAGTGCGTGATGAAGATGGCAATTTAGAGAATACCATTAGTGTTGATGTGGTGGAGGCACACGCCGTAGTGAAGCATCAGCGTGCGGAAGAAGAAACTGCCCAGGAGCACCAGCCCGCACTCATGGATGGCGAGGAAGCTCACAATCTTCCCCTCTAACGATGTCGTCGGTACCTCCTGGTTCTCCGGCGCCTCCCACTTGCCGGCTTCCTTCGACGGCAACAGCCCAGCGCCGTGGTACGACTCCAGCACCTCTTCTGAGACGGCCGAGGGCTTTCATGCAGCTTCAATCACAGCGACGGTGGAGACGAAGACGATGAAGACGAGAACAGTCGCAGTGACCGTCAGAACAAACGCGACGAAGACGAAGATGTCGAAGACGACGAGCTCTGGACGTAAAAGCGAGCTAGCGCAAGTAAGCTTGGAGACGAAGGCAATGGAGGGCCTGTGAATTTTGAAATCACCGCGCCCCCATTTTAAAGACTACCGGGGGGTGAACGTTACTCACCCCCACTGCCCACGACGCGTAACTGCGCCATCATGGGTATACACCACGACGTGCACCCGCCACGCTGGCACCCCACTCACTGACGCCGGCATCCTGTAGGATTGACCATCGACGAACGATGACGAAGACGAAGATCAAGCCCACGACCGACTCTTCGAATCGCTCGGAGGCTCGAGAGCTACGCCCTACGGGTGCGCTCGCGCGCACTTTTAGGATCAAGAGTCATACTCCGGCAAGGGTCAGCCTAGCGCCGCCTCAACAAAGATTGCAAACGGCGCAGGGCTTAGGGCTACTGTCAAGATAGTATACCCCAAGTACTTATAGACCCGACCTCTACACAAAGGCCCCTCTACAAACTACGGCCCGCACCCCATTTACAGCTCACGAAGGATCACATCTTGTCGAAAACGTCTTGACCTCAGGGGTCGAAACCGCGCAAGCGTCTAAGACCGACCGACGAAAAGTCAAAGCTACATGACAATAAGATCAACCCGCCAACGACTAAAAGCCAATGCTTTAACCCGACCTCCAGGGGTCAGGCACCATCTTAGCAACCAACTACTGACAGCCGCAGAGATTTCTACCAATGTACAGCAGGAGGTAAAGCAACTTTGCTGAGAGAGAAATCGTTTTAGAAGTTAATAAAGCAGCCAATCGATTAGTAAAGTAAGATGAAAAATTATTTTTTTCCTTACAACTAGACAAAGGATGTACAAAGGACACTGACCAACTGCACCGGCGTCAGCGGGCGCCAGGCGACTAACTCAGGCAACTATCGAGGCCCCCACCTGACAAAGGGTCAGCAGGTTCTGTAAGCGTCAAGTTAGTACCCTCGGTCTGATCTCTATAAAAAAAGGTACCATAGGACATTAGACGAACAGAAGACAGAAGAACAAGTGAAGACAAGTGAAGTTAGTCAAGTTGTATTCAAGTCACTCCACTGTAACTACATTCACACACGCGAGTTAGAATTTTTGGATCGAGTCAAAACCCTTCCGCATTGTTCTCGTGTTTTTGAGTTCATAGGATTTGATCTTTTTCGTCTTTGGACATATGATATTACACTTTTCGGTGGTCCGAATTAAGTTAATCTTTGAGTCGAAGAGCGCACGAATATTTTTTCTAAATAAATTTTATTGTGTCAATTGTCAGAACACCGACAACTCGTCTCTTAAAAAAAAAAAACTGCCAGAGACCCGCGGCGATGCATGATCGACGACCTCGGCGTACAACGCTCACACCGGGGTTTGTCAAAATTCCACTTGTAGAGGATGCGTTCATTTTCAAACCCAGCGCGCCTAACCGTATACGTACACCAGCTTGTCGTAAGTAAATTATACAACGGTAGAAAGAAAACGAGAGCAAATCGCGAACAGAGATCGAGAGCTGTCCGTTGGATCGGTCCATCCTGTCGTCACGGCGCACTGCCGGAGCAAAGATACGGAGGAAGCCGACCCATCCTATCCTGTCGTCCAAACAAACCCCGTCGACAGAGTGAAAGAAACGAGACGTGCGAAGTCAGCTCTCGTAAGAACTTTGGGCGAGCAAGTTGCCCGCGGCGGGCGACGACCCACTCATGACGTTCACAACGTGCCTACCAGGCTTCGTGGCGTCGCCGGGGCCGACGGTGGCCGCACGCGGAGCGGCTGGCGAAAAGTACGCGTTTTTGCCGTCGCTTGCTCCCGCCGTCCCGCGCCGGCGTCCTCCAACCTGCTGGCGACGACCGGCTCGCCGCCGGCCGCATCGTGCTCGAGAAAGAACATCGAGATGTCCGACCGACCGTAAAGAAGAAAACCGGATTTTTAAATAGCGACCGTTGATAGCGACGAACGCCAACCCCAATTCCCACTTCGTCTTCTCATCTCCACCGTCGCTTCTTTCTGGGAGACTTCCATTGTTCCCTCCCCTGCCCTTTCCCACCTGCCCTCTTCCTCTTCGAAGCTTCCTCTTCCTGCCAGTCGCGTAGGAGGAGAACGGAGCCAAACCACCGGCCAGGCGATCGAACCCAACGATGGCGTTGCCCTCGTGCCGCGCCCGTAGTAGCTTGCTCCTGGTCCTGCTCCTCGCGCTGCCGACACTCGCGCCGGCCTCCGGCGTCTTCCAGGTGCGCCGCAAGTTCCCGCGCCAC
>BCLG01000049.1:351542-365246 GCA_001602295.1 Zoysia matrella
TTTTAACTCTGTTACTCTACTATTTTGCAGTGTAGATGGTGCATTTCCCATAGTCACTTTTAGCTTTGAAGAAGATCTTACACTGAATGTTTACCCACATGAGTACCTTTTCGAATATGGGGTAATAACATTTCTTTTCCCTCCTTTCCTGTGACTAAAATAAGTAGCTATACTGTCAGTTCATTAGCTAAGTCATTTATTGCCAAACAATTTATAGAGCTCAACCTACCATCTCAAATAGCAGCAATTGTAATTTTTTTACCGTTCTTTTTTGTGCTGTGCACTGATTTGTCAAAGAAACATTTATATTTTAACGCTTCGGATTAAACATTCTTATACCGGATTAAAC
Source organism: Zoysia matrella (assembly GCA_001602295.1). Classification (NCBI taxonomy): domain Eukaryota; kingdom Viridiplantae; phylum Streptophyta; class Magnoliopsida; order Poales; family Poaceae; genus Zoysia; species Zoysia matrella. The sequence goes on from BCLG01000049.1 coordinate 351,892, forward strand.
AATGAAATCTGTGATCTTTTGGGCTTTTGCATTTTGAGTTTCTGACACTGCAGGCTGTGATTGCGTCTCCTGTGTACATGAATTTTAACCAGTCAATCTGTGATATAAATCTAATGAAGTGAAGGAGACTTGATGCTCTGTCTGGCTTATTCCTAAATTGCTAATATTTTTGCCAGATAACTGTCTACATTACCTGCCTGCATTTCGCTAATTCTTTTTACCTCAATGGAGAGTACTGCAAACACACTTTTGAATGTTATTCAAATCTACTATAATATAAAAGAATTTCACAAACTTCTGGAGCTATCACAATCATTTATTTTAACGTCGTCCAAGACGATTTGCTAAAATGCTAGTAAGCTCTTTCAGAGAGGAACTCAATATGCTATTTTCTTTATGCAGCATAATTTTTACTGCATGGGGTTTCAAAATGGCGGATTACAGACCAAGGATGGCAAAGATTTGGTGCTTTTGGGAGGTACAACCTATTCTGTAGTACTAACCAATTTGTTTCTGCTAATTTCTTCTAATGCTTAGAAACTTCAATGCAGATCTGGTCCTCGCAGATAAACTAGTTGTTTATAACTTGGAAAACCAAGACATCGGATGGACAGACTACAACTGTAAGTTCAGAGCCATCAAAACTGCCCTTTCCCTTGAAACTTCACAAATCCTGGCATACACTAGCACTCTTGTTTCTGTAATTATTAATATGGTGTTGCAATCAGGTTCATGCTGCTTCTGCTCTTTTTTTCTTTCTGATTTCAGGTTCATCGAGCATTAAAATCCTCGACGATGTTACTGGTGCAACGTACACTGTCAATTCGCATGACATCTCGTCGGGCTGGAGATTCCACTGGCACGAATCCATGATTCTGTTTTTAGTAACATTGATGTGCAGCTATCAAATGTTGTAACCTCGGATGGAGAAGATGTAAGCATTTTTTTTTGTAACTTCTCTTACAGGGAAAGGAAATATGGAAGAGGTTTAGATAGTACACACATGTAGTTTAGTGCGGGGGGTAATCTGTGGTCTTGCTTCTCTGCAGATTCCTCCCCCAAAGAATATTGCCCCCTGGGCCTGTCATGTAAAGTACAGCAACATTTTGCTCTATGATGATTGATGATGATTCCAGAAATGTTGTCACCAGATAGTTACTGGTTTCTTTTTCAACATAGTGTTCTGAGTATGATCTGCTACATGATAACATGACAGTGACATTGTACCTTGTGGTGTTTGAGAAGCACACATGGTACCATTGACCATTGTAACCTTTTGGTTCGCAACCGGTGAGTATCCAAGCATTTTGATTTTTGTGGGGGTTAAGTGCAAATGGGAGTGCACAAAAGGAAGGAGCTCTGGCCTGATGATTTGCTCTGCTCTAGGTATAAACTTGTTTTGATTGAATCTTGTATTGCTTGACAGGTGAAAAGGCTGCGACAACAGCGGATTATGCCCACCTACGGATCACTTCTGGTAGCAAGGATGGCCAAAAAGGTCTTCCACACTTCCACTACATAATTCCTGGATAACAAGGAAAATTTACCTGTAGGCTTTACTGTTCAATGCTAAGGTACCAGTACCAAAAGTGACTTCCTTTCGAAGCCTCGTCTTGCTCGCTACAGTTGAGAGAGGCGGAAAAGCAGCAGGTGACATACACCGGAGGCGCTCCCGGTCCAACTCGCCTCCGATGGCCTCTGTGCCGTCGTGAGGTGGGGAAGATAGTGAAGCTGCTGCCGGCGGGGCAGCTGGGTCCCTGGTTTCTCAGTTGTATATTTCTTAGGGTTAGATTTTCAATCCTCTCAGGCGAGGCGTTGGCGTCGGTGTGGATAGGGAATAAGTCTTCCTGAGCTCTTCCTCACTCCGTTGGAGTTCCACTCCGTTCTCAGCGGCGAGTTTGTGGAGGAGGTGCTCCCCAAGTGGAGCCCCTGTTCAGGAGTCGGTCTTCTACTTCTCGTCGTCCCGAAAGGGAGGTGAGTGCGGGGGCCTTTTCCTTTGTAGGTGCTGAGGCAGCTGTGGGGTGTGTGGCAGCTTGGAGAGGGGTTCAGGTCGAGGTTCACATGTGGCTCTCGTCGTTGTTGTTGAGTTTGGTTCCAAGGTTGCTGAAGCTCGAGGCGCGGCTCTGGTCGATGGGCGTTCAACGACGACTTCATCTCGTTCATGGGGACGAGTGTTTTCTTCGACTCTTCTCAAAGCCTTATAGCGATGGAGCTTCTTCAGCTCTCAGGTTGGCGACGGCTGATTTGGATGGCTCCTGGCGGCGATAGAGGATGACAGTTTCTGAAGTCTTCGATGATAGAGGGGTCCAGAGACTTGGTTGTTTTTTTCTGTGCTGCTTAGGGGCTTGTTGTCCTCTGTATCTCTGTTTGGATTGAAACTTTGTATTGTTTTCTTGGCTAGTAATGCAGATATAGCTCGATAAAAAGGTACCAGTGCCAAAATCTGGGTGGCTAGATAGTGAAACCGGTCAATTTATGTTTCTGCTACAGTAATAATATATTTTTTATAAAAAAAGTTTGTCAGATAAAGTTGAACCGGACTGTTTTTGTCAGTGATATGGATAGTGTAGAGTCAAACCCCTCAACTATGAGGGTGGGTGCACTTTATCTCAACATTGAAGTATTGAAAATCATCTAAATAACCTCTAGATTGTTTTAGAGGTGGTTTTACTATTTATAGGCCCACACGCAAGTTTGAAATACCTCAACAATCAATAGTAGTTTATTTCACACCTCAAACTTTAAAAATTGGACTTTTAACTACCTAAAGTATTAAAAATTGTTTAGATAACCCTTGTGTTATCTAAACAGTTTGTAATAATGTATATGATAAAAAGTCTGATTTTAAAGTTTGAAGGGTGAAGTCACCATTGATGGTTGAGAGGTAAAATAGATTTATTCCAAACTAATGTATAGGCATATGAACAATAAAACCACCATTGAAACCGTTTAAAAGTTATTTAGATAGTGTTCAATACTTCAAGTGGTTAAGTATCTAATTTTAAATATTGAGACCCTCATAGTTGATGGGTTATCTAGACTTATCCTTCTAAATAAACTATAGTTAGTTATTTTTTTTTTAGTATTTATCTATGTATATTGTATCATCACTTGTACCCTTATTTATATAAGTTCATTGATCTTTACGAGGATACAAGATCTCTTTCACAATAGATTTCATATACTACTTCTATTTTAAAATTATTGACATCATTAATTTTTAATATCAATTTGATCATTTATCTTATTCAAAAAATTTATTTCACTGTATAAAAATATTAGTCACAATTTAAATATCACTAATGATATTTTTTATATATTTACATAAAATTTTAAAATAAAATGAATATTGAAAGTTAATATAAAAAATTATGTGTTAATATTTTAAAAACGGACGGAATAAAACGTAGAGATCCGGCCGGACTCCAGCGCTAGTCCATCCCTGCTTGGAGCGAGGAGGCTAGAGTGGCTCAAGGCCCTTGGGTCGCTGCCGAGTCCCGCCCCGCGTCCCCGCCGCACCCGCAAACCATGCAGCCACCCCAGCATCCGCTCGCCGGCGTTGCGCCCGCTCCGGCGGCCGCCGCCCCCACCCTCCTCCACCTCCCCCTCCGCACTCGCCGTCGCCTCAACGCCCCACACGCCGTCGCCTCCATGTCCGGCTCCCACGCGCGCGACGCCCTCCTCCTCCGCCGCGCCGCCGAGGTGGCTGACCGCTCCGCCGGGCTCACCTCCCCGCACCCAAACTTCGGGTGCGTCATCGCGCGGCCGCAGCTCGAGACAGACAGCTTCGAGGCCTGGGTGGTCGGCGAGGGGTTCCTCTACGCGCAGGGCACGCCCTGCGCCGAGCTCCTCGCCGCAGAGGAGGCCGGTGAGCACGCCCGTGGCGCCACGGCCTACCTCAACCTGGAGCCCGGCGACTGCTATGGGGACAGCACTGCAGTCGCTTCTCTCGTCCAGGTACTCCACGGAATTTGCCTCGCCTCAACTCCCTTCCTGTGTTCCCATCTATTTATCCAATTTTCCATCAATTAAAAAAAGTCACTCGCCATTTGCAAGTCTTATACAATTGTACAATCACTAATCATATGTACGTATGGATTCCGTGAGTATAAAATGTATTCACAAGAGAAACGGATAGACAATCAACATCGTTTTCTCTTGTCTTGAGTCCTTGAACATCAGTGTATCTTCCAGGGTAGTCATTATCACTGTTAATGGCAATGCTGCATAAATGAATCTTCTCAAACTTGGAATTTTGTCCGTTGCGAGATTTTCCACATTAATCCTCTGGCTGTACGGAAACCAAGGCTGCATGCTAACGATTACATTAGGCAGGAATCACAAGAGTTGTAGTCGGTATTAGACACCCCTTGAAGCATTTGAGAGGGAAGGCGATTCAAGCATTACGAAGTGAGGGCATACAGGTTGATGTTGTGGGAGAGAATCTTCAGAACAAAATATTTGAGGTGAACCTAACTTATATTATTTACCTTACATTGATTGCTTAGAGATTTGTCCATTGTCCATACATTTTGCACGTGTTCAACTATGTTTTCTTTAGTGATGCTCCATATATTGAATAATAGTTTGGATCTTGTAGTTTTGCCACTATATCTCGACTTGTAAGCTTACTGTAACAGGATTAGAAAACTTTGAGTGCATACTTCATCGCTGATACACTTCATTTGCTAGATATGTGAAACTGTTTGGATATGACATTGTGTGATAGAATGAGAGCAAAATTGACACAGTTTTATATCAACTATAATAGAGAAAAATCAGCACCCCTCCCAAAAAAGGTTTGGAGACGACCCAAAGAGAAGTGAAAAATCAATGTTACCCTACTAAGTGGACAAGAAGTATGTATTTATTCTGTTGTTGCATTCACGAGTTTATTTATTTTTGTGCTGTTCATTGTAGGAAGCTCTGAAGTCATGCCTCATTGTGAATGCTCCATTACTTTATAGAGCTGCCTTTCACGTTCCATTCTCTGTTCTGAAATATGCTATGACTGCAGATGGTAATGCATATCGTACTCTATGCTATCAGATTACTTGGAATATTTATTCTCAAAATAATTCGTTCATAGCAACTAACTTTCATCCTAAACCATTTGTTACTACAATTAATGTACAGGAAAAATTGCGGCAAGTAGTGGACATGCTTCTTGGGTAAGTGGAAAAGCGTCCAGAGGCCGAGTATTTGAACTGCGTGGCAGAAGTGATGCTGTTATTGTTGGTGGAAACACAGTACGGTTGGATGGTAATATTCTATTTAGTGTATTTCATATCCGCACAGGTTCACAAATTGAGTTCTTTTAATTGTGTTGTAGATCCCAGATTAACCGCAAGGCATGTTAAGGGGCATGTTCCAGTGCGCATTGTGATGTCACAGTCTCTTAACCTTCCTGAAGAGGCAAATTTGTGGAATGTTTGTGATGCCTATACGATTATTGCAACTCAACGTGGTGCTCGGAGAGATTTCCAAAAGAAGCTTGCTAAGAAGGGTGTTGAAGTAGTGGAGTTTGACATGCTAAATCCTAGAGATGTTATGTCATATTGTTATGATCGTGGTTATCTTTCTGTATTATGGGAGTGTGGTGGCACCCTAGCAGCTTCTGCTATATCTGCTAGTGTTATCCATAAGGTGAACTTTTCTACTTGATTTTGCTATATCTGTCTCTTGTGTCCATCAGCTGATTAAAGTATCTGTCTTTGATTCTTATGTAATAACCATTAAATCAGGGGGAAAACAAATTGGGCATTGAGTGCACAAATTTAATGTTAAATTTGCATTTGCTAGAACTAGAATATGAATGTGGGTACTTGACATGTTTTAGGCATGCGGATGCTAATGAAGGCATAACTCATTAACAGTTGTGAATGTTGCATCTCTTGGCAGGTATATGCATTCTTGGCTCCAAAAATAATTGGAGGAGTAAACGCCCCAACACCTGTTGGTGAACTTGGGATGAGTCAAATGACTCAGGCAATTGATTTAATTGATCACTCCTATGAGCAGGTCATTTCATTTTCTAGTTCACATATTCTCATCTTTTTTTTTCTTTAGCAATGAAATTAATACCCAGTATGCTGCACTTTTTAAGAGCATGCCTTTTTTGCAATTTATTTTTTTGTTGTCTATTTTATTTATTAAGTAAGTATAATGACACAGGTTATTATCTTTCTCTATGTATTTTGCAGATTGGCCGGGACATGCTCTTGAGTGGGTACATCCAACCCATTCCTGATCTTTCACCTGTTATACCATCTGTGGATGAAATACCTTCTGTTGATCCAGATGTATCGCCATATGAAACAAATATCATTTCCTTTTACAAGACTTGGGATATTTTTGGTGCTTTCTCAAACTTTTCTCCTCATCCAATTTGCATGCCTGATGAAAATGGAGAGTACTTAACATGGCCGACTGTGGAACACTATTACCAGGTTCTTCTTCAACATTCTTTTCTCTTTGTTACATGTGAGGATAATGCACTAGCCATCCAGTGTGTGATCATTTTTTCTTATCCCGGCAGCATCATTTGCGTTCAAATCTGTCTGTAAATCCTAAATATTTTTTCCAGGCTCATAAGTTTATTGGTGTTGACAATCCTCAAGCGAGAGACATTGTCCAAGAAATAAAGCAGGCAAAGAGTCCTGAGGAGGCTGCTAGAATAGGAAGGACCCGACAAAGAGAATTCTCTGAATTGGTATATTTGACTATTTTTCTTTTCGTCTTTACTGATTATAGCACAAGAGCTGAAAGAACAATACATCCTTTTTGAAAAGGGCATATGGCCATTTTTTTTTGTCCATTTATATATTTGCCTCATTTATCTTCAAATGTTTATGTAAACTGATATGTGTGTTTTGTAAATTATCTTTGCTCTTTAGGTACGACCAGATTGGGAGTCTACAAAAATTGATGTGATGTACAGAGCGATCAAATGCAAGTTTTCAACTTATCCCCACCTGACTAATATGCTGCTGTCAACAGCCGGTTCTGTTCTTGTCGAGGCATCACCGCACGATCTATTTTGGGGTGGTGGCCGGGAAGGTGAAGGCCTGAATTACTTGGGTAGGTTGCTGATGCAGTTGAGATCAGAGATTCTTGGTACAGTTCCAGCGAATGTGGATGTAGGGGAGGCAGCTTAATCTGCTGGCGAACAAAGTAAACCTGGCGTGCCTTGTGACTCGGTAGGTATGTTCGTGAATGATAGTCGCAGAGACAACAAGCGCATCAAAATTTTGTTAAACGACGTGCCTACTGTTCCATTTCATTGTTACTTAGAGCCAAGAGATTCTTCTTGGTCCGTGATTACTTGGCGGATGGGCGAAACGGAGTCAGCGGCTGCTCATCTTGCTACGACGCGCAGAAACGGCCCAATTGCTCAAAAGAGATGTGCTCCCAGTTCCGCGCTTTGCTAATGTTAGCCACGTTTTATGACAGAGGTGTAATTGTTTGTCAACACCGACCGGTGGGAGCATTTCAGTTGGGCATGTTATCAGCCAGATCATCCATGCATGTGATTAATTATAAGGCTCCATGCACCGCATTAGGTTCTTGTGTTTAATAAGGTAATACTACTATAGGGAATTCATTAATTATTTCAAGTGTGGTTCATTATTATTGAACGCAAACGTACTTCTAACTATAGTGTAAATTATTTTAATTTGTGTTGTGCGGTTGAGGCCACATCAAATCATTAGATATAAGCTCGTTGGCAAGATTTTTCAACAATTGAAGATGCCAAAAAGATTTTGTTTGATAAACTTTCCGGTTGATCAAGTCATGAATCATGATCAACCTGCTCATTACTGTACTACGCAACGTCTCGTGGCAACGCTAGCCGCCTGACTAGCTTGCGGTGCCTGGTGTGACATGCACCAATCAAGGGACCATCTTGCCACTATCTTTGTTCGCACGAGGTTCACACACCTTGATTGAAATACTATTCTTTCACACTCATAGGCGCAACTTTCCTCAGCATCTATAGAGTAGAGATCCTAGCTACTACTAGCAAGTTGACATCGAGATTCGCATGCACATTTACATAGCATACTGCCAATGGAATGCCAAAGAGTCTTTCCCTTCTGGAACCCTCTAACACAGCAATAATATGGTCCAACACATCATGCTATAAAATCTGTTGCACTCTCTTTTTTGTAATTGAAGCGTTTCCTAGCTAGAGATCTATCCTAAGATCGTGATAACACAAGTACTGCAATTTACTTACGAGTGACTGAGGTATGTTTGTTACTCCCTATGTTCATTTTTATTTATTATTATAGTATTCCAAATTTGTTTTCAAATACTTGTCGTTCTTAATATACTTTTCTTCTTAACACAACTTTTTTTCTCTCTCCAATACAATTTTTTTCTCTTTTTAATATATATTTCTTTTTTTTAATTCCCGCGCGTTCGAAGCCACAATGACCAGTTAAAAATGAACTACGGAGTAGCAAATGTAGAGTCAGAGGCAGCTAGCTAAGCTAGGCGTCGCCCTCTCTGCCTGGTTAAGTTCACGCACATGGATCAAGCTACGCGTCTCACTGCCAATACTTAGCCACTATGCATATACTCCCTTCGTACTTCGTACTTTTAATTCAAGTGTTTTAAATTTTACTTTGGTCAAACATTAAAATATAAATTATAAATATTTTTTAAATTGTTAAATTTAAAAATATAAGAATCATATGAATAAATTTGTTTTGAAAAATATTTTTATAAAAATATATATATATATCATTTTTTATAGTATTTATTTTTAAAAAAATCAAAATTAAAGTAATACTTTAAAAATCGTGTCATTGTTTAAAACGATTTGAATTATGAGAATGGAGGGCGTACACACTCCGAAGAGGCGGAGAGCTCATCGCAACTGTCTAGCATTGGGAGGTATTATCAAGTCTCTCATGCGTAGTGACACAAAGGATGGTGACGTCCCGTCAAACATCAGAGTCAGACTAATTCGACGATCTTTTCAAGGACACGATCTTCGCCGTTGGTTGTAGTTATACGTCTGGTAGTGCACGTGGAGTGTGTAAATATGTTTTGTGGTGTGCGGGTGTGTGTACATGTGCGAACATATATTACAGCTGCAATTCGTAAGAGATGTTCTAAAAAAAAATCTCTTAAGCTGAACCACAAAAAGAAATCCAGTTCGGAGAGCTCGTACGTCTCAGACACACAAGTCGATCCCGCTTTGTTGTCCGCACATAGCTAGAGCAGTGATCTGACACTCCGATCATGAAAGTGTTTTTGGATCTCTGCAGGAGTACACATCGATCTTTGGCTGCGCCCGCGCGCGCCATGTTGCGTAAAACGACAGCACAGCCTGCAGGGTTTGGACGCACACGGTGGCGGGTGGCCATTTCAGACCACGTGCCGCAGCGCTGCTCATCTCCGAGGAGAACGAATTAGCGGCACCAGCGACGTAGCTGCGGCTTGAGCCACTCGATCGCGTATCGGAGGAAGAAACAATTATCATCGTCCCTGGGGAACGGTTTGCAGCGATGGCCCAGACTCAAGTCCAGAGTTCATCCCAACGGATCGTCGCCGTCAGTTTATCGGACTGATCTCTGTATAGGAAAGTTGCCTCAAATCTCTGGACTTCTATTGCGCCTGTGGACAGCTTAATATCACGCCAGGTCGCTTGCCCCGACCTTGCCGCCTTCGTTTGGTCGTCCCTCCCCGCGCGGCCGCGCCTAGCTCGGCTCATACTATCTGCTCGGTCACCCCCGCCCCCGCCCCATCCTTGCTCCGCCCCGGCTCGAGCTGCCTTGGCCGACACCTGCCCCCACGCGCGGCTGCCGTCGCCGTCTGCTTCCCTGACCTCCTCGGCGCAACCGGCCTTGGCCAACTGGTCCCAAGAGTTGGTCGTCACCACCTCGCCCACGCAACCTAACCACCGGCCTCCTTCGCCTCCTTCCCCGCGTTGCCAGCCCCGCCCGTGTATGGCCGTCTGCTTCAACCCCCACCCCAGCTGCCGCTTCTCGCTGCTGTGTTGGGCAGCTTGTCGCATCCCAACCTAGTGAGGATTGTGGGCTCCTACGACGAGAACAAGGTGTTTCTGCTTGTCTATGAGTTCATGTCCAAATGCTTCAGCCACAGCTAGAAAAGAAACTCTGGTTTAATCGATTGCTTCTACGACTTCGTACAAATAAAATATTTGGTAATTTTTACCTGAAAATAATGCAAAGATTTAAAAAATTAATAAGCCTTACCATCCTGATTCTCTCAATTTGATTGCTAGCATAATAGGTTCATACTGCCATATTGATTCCAATACAGTAAAAAAACATCTTTATTTCTCTATTAACTAATCTATACATAAACTATGATTATGATATCTCTGCTGCTACAGTTTGAAGTACAATTTAGCTGCTTAGTAAAATTCATCTACAAGTCTGAGTATTTGATTCACTTTCCTGATGTCCTAGCTATCCCCTACCAATTTGGCATACACATTTTTTTTACTAAACCACCAATTTGAAGTACTGGTGTTTGGTCAGCAATATGGCACATACTTTCTTCTTCTGATAAAGTGTATACCAATTTTTAAATTTACAATGACTGTATGTTGAGCATAAAATTTAAAGACAGATAATGAATAATAAAATAAAAAAGGGTTGCCCTAGCCTCTGTTCCTATTAATGTAGTAATACTTTAATACTAAGTTACAAACATAAGAAGGCATGAGATTCTTATAGTTATAGACCATAAACCTGAAATAAAGTGTCTCAATAAAGATGGTCGGTTAGGTCATAACATTTCCAATTTAAGATGTAGCATTGGCACTGATCTGTCACTATATCTATTATACTATTAAAATTCTATAGAAACTTAACTGCTATTTTTGTTCGCTATGCAGAGCCACTGGGAAATTCTCAGAGCCCGTTATTCAGGAAGTCAATAAGACGGTGTCTATTTCGGGCCCCAACCCCAGCTCCAAGGGAGAACAAGGTACCTGAGTTGAGAGTTGTTGAACCTGTATTTTGGCATGGTCGTACTTGCAGATTATGTATGAATTATTCTTCAGATTTATTCAATCTCCCGAGACAATTTTCTGTATGTGTGACAAAGGATCGATTATAAAGTCTGGGGCGTTCTTTCTTTTCTAATGAGTCTTTTATATTGTTTTCATTCACATAGTTGTAATTCATAAGGGCTATAACCAGAATGTTTTCTGATACAAATCTGAATTAACTGAAATGAATGACCATGCATAGTGAAATGATGTTTCATCATTTTTCTCTCCTACATAACTATTGTAGATAGCCCAGAATATATTTTCTTTATAGGTTTTTCGCCTTTTGACTTCACTTTTAAAAAATTTAAGCATCCATAAAAACTATAGCTATAAAAAAAACTGCAGTGACTAAACAAATTTGTGCCCTGGCCAAAGGAGATGGCGCAGCAACGCTGCGCCCATGTTTCTAGTGCTTCCGGTAGCCGCGCCGGTGTGGGTGGTGGCCGGTGGCATCGTCTCCGAGCCACGGATCCGAGGACGGTGTCCGGCTAAAAGTTTTCTGTCGTTCGTGCTCGCCTTCCAAAGATAGACGCAAGTTGCTGCCTGCCATCTTGCCGAGATCAACCACCCCGCAAATTCTGCGCTGAGGTTCCGGTCATCCATTCCTGACTACTAGTGAGATGTTCTCAGCTTTCTAGCTACTAGAATAATGCTTCTCCAAAAGGATTATTCTAGAATATATTTCACACTCACAAGATTGCATATAATTTAGTAGGCTACCCGAATTTCCTGCGTGCTTTGCTCCTCTCCACCCGACCTACACCACAGCCCTCCACAGCCGCTGCTCCTCCTTACCCCCCCCCCCCCCCTCGAGTTGAAAAAGAAGATGATAAGCGGGACTGGCAAACGTCCAACTTCTCTCCGCAACCGCTTTGGTGGAAAGTAAATTTCCAATGAAAGCGTGTTGGGTAGAAGTTGTTCTAAATAAGGTCTACATATAAGTTTTCAAATTTGAAAAAAAAAATGTAAATATATTGGTCCCGGAAAAATCTTGGTAAGTACTAATCCAAGCAATATTCTGCCGCGTCGCTCTCATGCCGGGATCAACTTGCTCCCGGTCGCCAACATGACAAGCAATCGCGACTGCAACGTGTTTCTCATTGTGCTCTTCTTGTACACACATATATAAAAACACACATAAAAATGAGGACCGTTGAAAAATGAGCACATATACTCACATAAAAACACAAATTGACGGAAGGACCGTTTAAAAATGAGGACGTGTTTTCTTTCAATCTGAGAGAGAGAGAGAGAGAGAGAGAGAGAGAGAGAGAGAGAGAGGTAGGAGTAGCCAACAATTTGGAAGCACACGGTGACGGTGGCCTCTCTTTGTGGTGCTGTACTGCTGCTCGCCTCTGAAAAGAACGGTGCCGATCGATGCACAGGAGTGTACTCGCGTGGCTTCTTATCCGCGCCCGTGCTCCTCCTGCCCCCGGTGCCCGCCTTGACATGCGGCGCCTGCACTGTACACGCGCGCGCATGCGTGTGCGGATGCTGCACGACGCGGGGCCGATGTCGGGGAGGAACCGATGCACCGCGCTGCAGGCGGTTTCTGCATGGCGTTGCTGCGTGCCCTTCCATCGTACCGGGACCAGACTCTGTTGGAATGAGCGAGCCGAGCCCCTCCTGGTTTCAGATGTTCTCCCCAACACCGCCTCTCCGGGCACCTCCTCCTGGTTTCCAATCTAGTACTGGCTGCTTACCAGCTGGCCGCTTGTTTCTTAACCACCAGACCAGAGCGAGTGTGGGATTGGGTCTGGTTGTGCTGCTCCTGACCGGTGTGGTGTGTCCGTGTCCCCGCAGTTTCTATTGCGCAGATATTTAAATTAATTTGATATATATTATTATAATTTTATAAAATTTAAAATATATTATTTAAACTCACGTGTTATTTTTTTTACAGATTTGGTTGTGGTGCTCTTGGCCGGTGTGGTGTGTCCGTGTTCTTGGCCGTTTCTGTTATCCAGATATTTAGATTAATTTGATATATATCAATATAATTTTATAAAATTTAAAATATGTTATTTGAACTTACATGTTATTTTTTTACAAGTTTATAAATAATATATTTCAAAAGTTTAGTAATGCTGTAAATCTAATTTACCCGTACAAAAATCCACCCGGCTTAACGCTCACCTCCCTCCGGTCGTGCCCGCGCGCTGCCACTGGCCTCGTTGTCTCACCCCTCCGTCGCTCGCTCGTGCCAAGAGCGACAGGCAGCAGCCGGTGGCGGGTGAAGGCGCGCGGCGCCGGGCGCGGATCGGCCCGCGGGTGCATGGTCGAGGCCGCCGCGGGGCGCCGGTCGGGCACCTGCCGTCGG
>BCLG01000049.1:375425-392640 GCA_001602295.1 Zoysia matrella
GATTCGGACCAAGAGATCGTAATATTTTGGTCAATAGAATTTCTCTGTTCCAAAGATTTTTGAATTTCCTATGCATATTTGTAGGTTTATAAAAATTGTATTCCCTTTGTATATAGCAGCATCTTTGGTCTTCTTTATCCTTATTCAGGTGACACAATTCCCTTCTTTTACCAGTTGTGTTAGAAAATTTCTATCCTTACTTATGACTTATGAATAAGTGTTAATATTTTTATTGTGATCTATACATATGTCCCTGAAGATGAGTAAAAACTTGAGAATAACATGATCTTTTTGTATGCATGGTAATCCAACGTAAATCTGAAAGCCTTTTTTTTTATGAAATAGGATTCCATTTATATGTCGTTATCTGCATTGAGCTAAATGGGTAAAGGTTGACCAAAAGTTAATCACTGGTAGCTATTGAATTGCATTTTCATATGATCATCTAATCTATCATAAATTCCCGAGGCAACGAGCCAGGGAATCAACTAGTTCCTTATGTGCACAGGTACTGAAAGCCAAATATTATGCAAATGGAAGTATCATTGATTGTCAACCAAGGGCAGGGATTTCTTATTCATGGAGAAGCATACTTACAGGTATTGAGCTGCTAAAGAAAGGTCTAATTTGGAGAATTGGGGATGGGTCCTCTGTCAATATCTGGACTGATCTTTGGATTCCTAGAGGTACATCTAGGAGACCTATAACACAGAGGCGCCTCACTGCTAACATGAGTCAGTGATTGGATTAACCTTATCACAGGTGTGTGGGATGAACAGCTGGTGATTCATACCTTTTGGCAAGAGGATGCTACAACTATTCTAGCCATGCCCATTGGGGAAGGTATGCAAGATTGGCCTGCTTGGCATTTTGATCCAGCAGGCGATTCTCAGTTAAGTCAGCATACAAGTTAGCAGTTCAAAGTAGTGATAGAGATGCAGGAGTAGATGCTTCTACCTCAAACTAGTCCCGATACCCGTGCTAACGCTACGGTTTAAAAAAAAATACTGTATTAACTTAAGAAATAATATATTAATACTAAAATGAATTTGTTTTGTTTTTAACAACTTTCCTTGAATCTCGTATAATTGTTCCGGGAAGTTGTATTTTGTTAACTAACAATAATGCATGTGGGCCCATTATCTGGGAGATTCAGAAGAGCTCATCCGTTAGATTTGTAAAGGATGTATGTGGAGAGATTTCATCCGTCAGATTTGTAAAAAAGGATAACTCTGGGTGTATTTTCCGTGCGCACGTAGTATAAGTCGTCTCTGTTGGGGACATTTTACCGTGTGGACATAGAAAAGAAAAATGTTCTTTTTAAGGAGTGGAGATGCTGGTGGTTCAAATGGTAATGATTTTCAGTGGTACAGGATATGGCGACTTAAAGTACCCAACAAAGTTAAAATATTTCTCTAGCGGTTTGCCCATAATAGTTTGCCGGTCCGAAGGAACCTGAAACAAAGGAAAATCAGAACAGAAACAATATGCCCTATCTGTCAAAGTTTTGATGAAGATTGCGGGCACCTTTTCTTCAAATGTAAGACTGCTCGATCTTGGTGGCGAGTGATGAGCCTCGACCACATCCGGAACAGAATGATTCAATGTACATCCGGGAAAGAAGTGATGCAGGAGATCTGGTCGTTAGAGCTTGAAATTCAGATTAAAGTTGTCACATTTTTGTAGAGATGGTGGACTGCTCGGAACAAGACAAATGCAGGTGAAAAACATTGGAGCTTGCAGGAGGTGTGCAGCTCAGTTGCATTCTACTGTATGGAGTTCCAGAAGCTAATGAAACCAGAGAAAGAAAATCAGTTAAGACAGACAGAAAAATGGAAGCCACCTGGTCCAGATTGTTATTAGATAAACATTGATGCTTCCTTCTCACCCATGTCAGGAACTGGTGGATGGGGCTTTGTTGTTCCTGATCATGATGGAAATTTTTTAGAGGGGGGAGCAGGAAATATTACAAGGGTGATGACCGCTTTACTGGCGGAAGCTATCGCTGCGCTACAAGGTTTGGAGAGCGGCATTTTTAGGCATGGGCCGTGTTCAACTTGAAACTGATGCTTCGGTGTTGGGGCAGGCTCTCATTTCAACAAAGTTTGATCAAAGTCCAGTTGGTGGTCTTTTTAGACGAATCCGAGAGTTTATGATTTCAAATTTTATTTTTTGTACTCTTGTGGTTTGTTCTAGATTATGTAATAGAGTAGCAGATTGTTTTGCTGCTTATGGTGCTATAGCTTTGTCTGCTGGCGAGCATATTTTCTGCTGCCATGCACCTAATTTTGTAACGGAACTAATCTCCGGTGACATGCCTTGAGTTGATGGTTAATGAAAATTTGTTGTTCCGATAAAAAAAAACATGTGTGCATCGCGTGCAATGCTTGCGGTGTTAGGCTCCGTTTGGAACGAAGAAATTTTTTTAGTTCCTCCGTTTTTTTCTGTGAATTGAACTGATTTTTTTGAAATTCTTGTGTTTCAAACAAGGCCTCGGTGTGTTGTGTGCAGTCTCGCTTTCTACTCTAGATATTTGTCTCGGTGGGATGAAATGGCTAAGGCCTCCTTTGAATTTTTTTTCAATTTTTTATTTTTTCTATGAAATTGAACTAATTTCTGTGAGATTTTTGCAAAAATCCTACGTTTGTTTAGACCTCTTTTGCAACATAAGATTTTTGCAAAAATTTCACAAAAATTTCAATGAAAAATAAAAAAAATCTAGCGTTGCAAAAAAGCTTTAAATACGAAAGTCAGGAGACTCGGGATGAGTAAAAGTTCTACGGCCAGGGAGATTTTCCTTTTTTGGAGTTTACGGGCCAGGGAGGTGGCCGGGTCTGAACAGATCTCGTCTCCACTCTATCAGGCCGAGGGACGACCGGTCGTGGAGAGGGCCGGGCTGCGACGACTGGATCAACGAGTCGTTAGCAGGCCTTTCAGTTTCAGCCCACAAAATTAAGCCCACCCATGAAAAAAGGGAATGGAACTATTTGTTTTGAAGGATATTTGTGAATTTAACTTTGTTTATTTAATTTTAATTATTTTTAATAGCTAATGTGATCAAAACTTTACTTATTAAATCCTCCTTTTTCAACAAAGAGGGGCAAATTGCTTATCTGGAGTATAAAAGTAGGGTCAAAATAAAGTTGAAAATCATGGTCAAATTGATTGTTAATGACGGTATAGATCTGAATTCAATTTATTCAGCAAAAAACTGACACCTGTTTTGCAGACACATCCAACCTTATTTCCCCTTCTAAGCTACTCCATCGAGTTTAAAATATTGACATCACATCTCATTAAAAAATATAAATATAATATATTTTTATTATAATTTAGTTTATTATCAATAATATTTAAATCATGACTAATAATTTATATATTTAATATATTTTAAATTTTACACATTGTCAAATTTTATATCAAAAATCAGTGATATGGATACTTTAGAACTGAACTGAGTAGTAGAATGGAGAAGTTTACATATGGTTAAAATCTGCAAGATCACAACAACAAACACCAATATAAGTATGGCATTTCATGTAAAATGCATGTGTTGCATATGGGTTGACAAACACCAATATAAGTATGGTATTTTATGTAAAATGCATGTGTTGCATATGGGTTGACAAGTAATCTCTATCATCGTTGACTTTTACGATTAACTTTGACCTTTTATTTTATTTAAAAATTTGTTTCAATGTGTAAATTTTTAAGTTGTGATCTAAATAACTTTAATGATAAATCAAATTATATTAAAATATATGAAATTTATCAATTTTTTTTAATAAAACGAATGATAAAAATTAAATTTAAAAATCAATAACGATATTAATTAAAAAATGTGTTGAAACGAGTTGCAAACTCAGAGGAAAACCACGACAAGTGCGCCCCGAAAGGAAGACGAAAAGATCATCGCACCCAAAAAGCACGATCCGCACCACCCGTGCGTTCCACACAAAGCGGGCGCTCGCTCGCTCGCATATGCCCTCCACTCCACCCCGAGGTCCTCCACGGCTCCACCTGTTGACCGCGCGCGCGGGCGACGGGGCGTGGCGCCACGTAGCGTGGCGTAGCGCAGCGCCCGAGCTCGCCGGCTGGCTCAGGGCACGGGCCCCAGCGGCACCCGAAAAGCCAAAAAGAACCCCATCCTAGTACCGCGAGTCCCCGCCGTGCCGGCCCCATCTCGTCCTCTTCCTCTCCATCCGCGGTTCCGCCCAGACACAACAGGCAGACTCTTCGTCGCCACCACTCTCGCTCGCGCCTCCCTCCGCTCCGGCCTCCGCGCGGGTAGGAAACCCTAGCCACACCGCCTTCGGCTCCGGCGGTCGGTCCATGACGGCGCCCCGCTGCGCGACAGAAGGAGGGAGCGGATTAGCGACCGCGCCGCGGCTGGCGCCCTAGGCCGCGCCACGCCCCGCACGCGGGCCGCGCCCCTCGGCGTACGCCATGTTCGAGGGACACGTACGATCTCTCACCCGCCTTCTCCCCCTCCACGCTCCCCATTTCCTCTGTGTGATCGGTCTGGCGATATTTTTTTATTTGGCTTTGTTTTGTCGCGTGACCCAGTGGTGGACCGCTGGGATGTACGTGGTGGGGCTCGGTTGGTGTAGAGAATATACTCGATGGTCATAGAGATCGCTTCGCTGATTTGTGGTCCTTTATGAGCGGTGTAGCTTGGGTTCGTGTGCCTCCACAGCTGGGTTATGTTGATCTCTCACTGTTTTAAGTTTCATGGCGATTTCATTCTAATGTTCTTTTGCATGGTACGACAATACTGATAGACGGTGGTAGTGAGTAATTTACGGGATGTTAAAGACTACAGTCACTTCTCGTCATGATACTAATTCATTGCAGTGGCCTTACATGAGTTCTGGAAGAATTGACGCCTAGGGTCGGTAAAAATATTTTCTGAGTAAGTGAGGAGGGAATCAACATGCTTGTGCAATTTGAACTGCATTGTTGTAGAGTTCTGATCTTCTGATCAAATGAAGCTTTAGAGTACTAGTTATCATTAGATTCCAATGTTCCATTATAGGAGTCCAAATGTTTGTTTTCCAACATTTTCTGATGAGAAAAATAGGCATAGCACATGGCTGTTGCTTGAATGGCGAATCACCTAGATGATTTACATGGCACCTTTTCATAATTTATTGATTTGTGATAAATTTCTTAAATGTCAGCATTCTCTTAGTCATGAAATTTTGCCGTAATTTGTTCTTAATTGTAGGTGCTTTTTTTGCTACGCAAATATTTGGGGGAATATGTTGAAGGGCTTTCCGTTGAGGCTCTCAGAATAAGTGTTTGGAAAGGTATATTTCTTTCTTACTATCCTTCCTCCTCTTTTGAGTGACCATCATATTCTGCTAGTGGATTGTGAATTTGAAATATCATACTATTTATTTCCTGTCAACATTTTTTGTTGTTTTGTAGTTTGATACATGTCCTTGTTGCCTCATTAGAAAACATCATTATCCATCTGGTACTGGGTTGAAGTTGTATGGTATGGGACAAGTTAAAAAACACTTGGCCTGAGCAGGATGAAGTTGTGGTGTGGCACAAGTAAAAAACACTTAATCAATGTAAATCATGAAGCTCACTGTTTGAAAAGACCATTTGAGCAGCATCACATCCACTTGATCTGTTCGTTCTGAGTTGTTTTTGTTAGAAAGGAAATATACCATTTTGAGCAACCATACATTGCATTTGTTTAAGCTCCTTTACTATCCCATTGAAAATTTCAACAGTTATCGTGCTCATATTGAGCTGTGTAGATTTTATATTTTTGTGATACTGTTGAAATTTCTGCATTTATTGTGCTCATATGGAGCTGTGTAGCTATTGTATTTGTCTTCTTCTTAATTCCCTGCTTTCATTTTTCTCTGATTAGGCGACGTTGTTCTGAAAGACTTAAAGCTTAAAGCTGAAGCTCTGAATTCTCTCCGACTTCCGGTAACAGTGAAAGCTGGATTTATTGGCACTATAACTTTAAAGGTACATTTGTTGTTATGCGATAGTGATACCTGATTGTCTCTGCCCTCTATATTTTGTACTTGTATCCTTGCATCTCAATATCTAACATCCTTTAAACAGTAGTGGCATTGCTATCGTCGACCTTGTTTTTGAATGGCATTTTGATTGGATACTTTACTTCATTCAGTAGTATGTTCCATTTGATTATTTTTAAAGGCAAAACTATCCTATTTTTTTTTTCTGTAGATGTCTGTATAACATCCACCTGGGTTATAGCCTCTTTATGTTCGGAAGAGTTGCAGCACAGGATAGAAATGAGATGTGTGGAATGTTTGTCATTTGATTGAGTGTCAGTGTGGTTTTGGGGAGGACGGTGTTGTGGTGGTGGCCGTTGACCTGTAATGATGGGCCTGCTGTCGTTGGTTGACTGGCCATCTTGATAACCACAGTGGGACATTATTGTTGACTGGCCATCTTGATAACCACAGTGGGACATTATTGTACTAATCCGTACGTGCTAGTTGCTACCATAGGTTGTCAATGTCTAGTTTTGCCATTGCTTTTCATTCTTGTTTGTGAGTTTTAACTGCTAACTCATGATTCTTGTAGGTTCCATGGAAACGCCTTGGTAAAGAACCAGTTATTGTTCTCATCGATCGTCTCTTTATTCTTGCTCATCCTGCTGATGAACAGACTCTCAAGGTATTTGTTACTCGAAGAATGGGAAAAATGTCTGTTCATGAATTTCCTCATTGTTCCTCTTGCTCACTATTTCAGTATCCATCTTTCTTTTTCAACTTTAGGAGGAAGACAGAGAGAAACTTTTTGAAGCCAAGCTTCAGCAGATTGAGGTATATTCTCATTTTATCGAATATCACTCTATATTCTTATTCTGACAGTCTCTGCAGGATAGTAATCATAGATATATTATAAATTAGATATAATGAGAACAAGAAATCTAAAACGAGTTCAATCTCTTTAATGCCTTATCATTCAGCATTTATACTTGTCTACTTGCTGTTTTTTGTTGTTTAGGTTGTCCCTTCGTACTGTGTGCTGTAATAGAAACAATTCTCCTTTCTTATTTGCATGGGCCTTCATCAACAATTCAACATATTCTTAAACGGCTGCCTGCTTTAGTTACATGTTTTAAACAAAGTTTTGGAAGATATTTCTATTGTAATTGTTTTTGACATTTTAAAGTAAGAATCTGGAATCGGATTTATGATAAATAAATCACTTTTATGATATATATTCTTCGAATCGCAATGCTATGAATATTTGATAACGTGTAGAGCATACAAGAATGCTTGCTCCCAACCATATGACCATGCAATCTATTATTGTGTCATTATCCACTAGACTCCATCTGCTCTAAGCCCCTTTCTGTTCTATCTGTGTGATATGCCTTCATTGCCATTAGAAAAGAAAAACTTGAGCTCCACTTTGATGACCTTGATGGTAGCTTTCTCCTTTGGGATAGGTTGTCACACATAAGCCAAATGAGAACCTTTTGCCCTCGGCAATCTTCAATTCATTTAAAATTATGATTTAATAGTGCCTCATGGTGTAGCTGTACTGATTTGTCTGCAGTTGTTTTCTTATTTCTCTGTTCTGCTATACATATGTTATTTTTGTTCCCGTCAATATTTTATGAACAAAAAGCTTCATGGAATTCAAATTCTAATGTCCACCCCCTCCTTTTTCTGCAGGCTGCAGAGGCAGCAACCCTTGAAGCAACAAGTAGGAGTTCAAAAGGAGGACCTGTAAGACCTGTACGATCTCTTATCCTGTTTGTTTCGCAATCCTTATAAGTAATGTGCTCTGTGATATTTTGCAAAAATATATTAGGCAACAGTTATCCATTCATAATGATCATATCAATCAGTGCATTTAAGATGCACTATTTTTTTCAGAGGAATAATTTAGGTTTCAGTATTATTAACTTTTTCTTCTGTACTCTGTACTACTAAGGTTGCCACTTTTTGATTATGAAAATGTATAGTGCTGTTCAGTGCTCATCCTTACGCAGCCATAGAGAGATACTACCTCCGTCCCGATTCACTTGTCGTTTTAAGTCTGGGCATAGGAATTAAAGAGTGGAAAATGTGGGATGTACTGAAAACGAGGAGAGATATAGAGTAGATATGTATTGGGAATAGAAAAAGGTGTATTGAGTGTTAGAGTTCGCCGGAATTTCACCGGTGCTCAGGAAGACACACGAACACAGGTGAGAGAGACACTGGTATGTGGTGCTGCCCAATTGCTTGTAGCAGCTTTTTGTGTTTTTCTTTGTTTATATAGAGGGGTACATGGAAGTAAATAATCCTATTAAAGAAAGTAAACTATGGCTGTCAATCAGGCCTGATATAGTTTCCTATGAAAACTCATAACTAAGGAAGGTAAAGAACTTACACCCAAGTCACAGAATGCGCACAAGTTTAATTTTCAACAATTCTCTGCCTAAACCTTGTGCGCTTGATCTACTTCTTCGACTTCGATCCTGTACCTCTGTTCCTGGAACTTGACCCGTCCCAGAGCCTTGGTCAGGATGTCAGCAAGTTGGTCATTAGTTCCCACGAACTCAATCTTGACCCTTCCCTCTGTTGCACACTCCCTGACGAAGTGATAGCGAATTCTGATATGCTTAATTTGCCCATGATGCACTGGATTGTGGATCAGATCAATTGCTGATTTGTTATCCACTTTCAACAAAGGAGTCTAAACTTTCCCACCGATGATCTCCTCCAGCAAACTATTTAACCAGATTCCTTGGCAAGTTGCTACTGAAGAGGCAACATACTCAGCTTCATAAGAGGATAGTGCAACTGATTTTTGCTTTTGTGACTGCCAGGAAACTGGGCTTTCTCCGAAGAAGAACATCATCCCTGATGTGTTTTTGCTGTCATCAGTGTCATCACCGAGATCAGTATCACTGTACCCTGTTAACAGCAGCCTCTCTGCTTCTCCTCTCTTGTACAGAATACCATAATCCCGTGTTCCAGCTACATACCTAAGGATGTGCTTCACAGCAGCCTGATGATCTCTCTCGGCTCTGTCATGAAGCGACTCACAAAGCTCACAGCATAGCACAGATCAGGACGTGTGTATCAAGTGCCTCAAAGCACCAACCGCGCTTCTGAAAGACGTAGCATCGACTTGGGCTTCAGTACTAGTCTTGGTCAACTTCAATCTCGGCACTATAGGAGTGTGACTTGGATTGCATTCTGCCATCCCTGTCCTCTCCAACAGTTTCTGTGCATAAGCCGATTGGCGAATTGAGATACCTGAGCTGCTTTGACATACCTCAATCCCCAGATAGTGTGTGAGTAGCCCCAAATCACTCGTACTGAACCTTTCGCGCATCTCCTGCTTGAAAGTGTTGATGTTGCTGCCCAGCGCGCCGGCGATCAGCAAGTCGTCGACGTAGACTCCCACCACTAGGGGCTTGTTCATGTTACACCTGGTGTAGACAGCATGCTCATAATCACTCGGGGCAGAACCGAGTGAGCTGAGCGAAGCATGAAGCTTTGAGTACCAGGCTTGGGGTGCCTGCCTCAGCCCGTACAAGGCCTTCTTCAACCTGAGAACTTGGCCTTCTCCAATAGCGAAACCAGGCGGCTGTTGGACATAGACTTCCTCTTCCAATTCTCCTACGCGGATTTCACATCCATGTGATGCACCTGTCATCCCTCATGTGCTGCAACTGCAAGAATCAAACGAATCGACTCCATCCTTGCAACTGATGCAAAGACTTCTTCGAAATCAATCCCCTGTTTCTGCATGAAGCCCTTTGCAACAAGCCGAGCCTTGTGTTTAACTACTCTGCCCTGCTCATCCTTCATAGCCTTGTACACCCACTTCAGCCCAATCGCTTTGTGCCCCTTAGGAAGATCTGTCACGTCCCAGGTATCATTCTTCTCAATTGATCTCAGCTCCACCATGGCTGAACACCAGCTTGGGTCTTGTTCTGCCTCTGCCAATGACACAGGCTTCTCTGCGCTCACCACATGCAGATCCTCGGCAATCACCCTTTGTGCTCTTCCTAGAATAGCAGAGGACCCAAGGATATTATCAATCCTTCAAAACCTCAGTACTTCAACTTCCTCACGAAGAGCATCAAGGTCAGGCTCTGTGCTTGGTGGTGTTGCAAACTCAACAGGCACAGGCGAAGATGATCTAGCAGCAGGTGGTGGTGTTGCAGCTGGTGACTCTGGTGCACCTTGCTCACCCCCCATGTCTGGCTCTCTAGTGGCCTGTGTAAAATACTCAACAACAAATGGCTCGGCATCATATCCTCCTTGATCACCGACCCTATCTTCCCAGTCCCACTGAGCAGTTTCATCAAACACAACATCACGGGTTACAGGTACCCGCTGTGTTCTTGGATCATAAGCACAATAAGCTTTAAAACCAGGTTGATATCCAACAAAGATCATTTTCATACCTCGATCATCCAGCTTCTTCAAGTGAGGCACTGTGTTCTTCACATACACAATGCATCCAAATGTGCGAAGGTGATGAATTGCAAGCGGCTTCCCGAACCAAGCTTCGAATGGTTTCATGCCACTGACACTCTGAAGATCTGTTCAGCAAGTAGACAGCGGTGGTCACAGCCTCACCCTAGAAGTATCATGGCAGGTTTTTGGCTTTCAACATGCTTCTTGCAGCAGCTATCACTGTCTGATTTCTTCGCTCAACGACCCCATTCTGCTGAGGAGAATACGGCGCCATCAGATGCTGCTGCACTCTTGAATCTGCACAATGCTTGGCAAAAGTAATTGAGGTGAACTCGCCTCCACGATTTGTGCGCAGGCACCTCAATTTCTCTCCTGATCTTGCCTCAGCTTCTGCCTGAACTCGTTGAACTGCTTCCAGTGCACGATCCTTGGATGGTAGAAGGTCAATCCACATGAACCTGCTCAGGTCATCAACCAGCAGCAAGAACAGCTTCTTACCACCTGGTTTTGCCAGTGTTATCGGCCCACAAAGATCACCGTGAACTAGCTCTAGCAGCTTCTGTGCTCTGTACTCTGCCTGCTCTGGGAACGAAGTCCTCTTCTGCTTCCCGGCTATACAACCATCACAGAGCTGATCCACTTGCTCAATCAGTGGGAGACTTCGCACCCATTCTTCTCTGGCCATCTTCTTCAGTGCCGGAAAGCTCAGGTGTCCCATACGGGCATGCCATCGCCAGGCTTCTCACCCTGCACCGATAGACACACCGGTTGCATAGGCTTTGCATCGAGAGCATAGAGGCGATTCGTACTGCGAGGAATGCAGGTTATCAATCGCTTCTCCGGGTCTCGAATCTTCATTGCTCCGCCCTCCACTATAGTGCGGAATCCCAGCTCGTCGAGCTGCCCAACACTCAGTATGTTCGTCTTCAACTTCGGTATGAAGTAGACGCCGTAGAAGATGATGTGCTCTCCGCTCTTGCCGCCGAAGAGCATCGTGCCGCAACCCTCGATTGTCACAATCGAGCCATCTGCGAGCTTGACGGTGCCGCAGACTGCAGTGTCTAGCTCGAAGACGGCGGCACGGACACCGGTCATGTGGTTGGAGGCGCCTGTGTCGACGACCCATCAATTAGAGCTCGCGTCGCCTTCAGCTCCCACGTTTTCCACGGCCTTCTCCTCCACGTGGACCTCCTTCCTCGGCGACGGCGTCGCCGGAATCGCCAGAGCTGGAGGTGCGGGCGCTGAATTGGGGAAAATGTCGGTTGACTCGACCATGAGTAGTGAAGCCTCTTCTTGCTTGACGTGGTGGGCATTGGCCTGCTTCGTCACCTTGGACTAGCAATCCCGGGAGCTGGTGCGCGTGAAGACGGGATACTCCATGGAGTTGGTCGCTTTCTCGATCACCCGCACCACCTCCCGCCCTGCTCCTCGGTGTTGTGGGCGACGTGGTGGCGGTGACGGCGATCTTGGCAGCGATCCTGGGGCGTCCCCCTTCCTTCCGTGGACATCCTCGGACTGTGACACGGCTCTGATGCCACTTGTCAGAGTTCGTCGGAATTTCTCCGGTACTCAGGAAGACACACGAACACAGGTGAGAGAGACACTGGTATGTGGTGCTGCCCAATTGATTGTTGCAGCTTTTTGTGTTTTTCATTGTTTATATAGAGGATTACATGGAGGTAAATAATCCTATGACAAGAAGTAAACTATGGCTGTCAATCAGGCCTGATATAGTTTCCTAAGAAAACTCATAACTAAGGAAGGTAAAGAACTTGACACCCAAGTCACAGAATGTGCACAAGTTTAATTTGCAACATTGAGAAGCGAGGATGACAAGTAAATTGGAAAAATTTGAAGCGTGTAGGATGACAAGTAATACGGAACGGAGGGAGTACAGACCAGTATGATTAGATAAAACTTTTGAAACACAATAGACACTAACTTCTTCTGAGGTTGTGAGTACTGGGGAATCTTCTGAAGCATACTGACCATCAATGCGGTCCTTCCAGTCAATTGTTTTTAGGCTGTGAGCTCAGAAATCATACTGGTTTAGAAGTTGAGGGTGGTAAACCCCGTCATTAAAAGTAAAGTTTCTTATTTGTATGAACTATGTTGATCTTGTTCGCCTATTCTTTGTTCCTTTCATGTTACAGGGTCAGGGAGAAAATTCATGGCTGTACAATTTGATATCTACAATTATTGGAAATCTGAAAGTCACAATCAGTAACGTACACATCAGATATGAAGATTCTGTCAGGTTTGCTAAAATGACTTGCATATCTGTTAAACATTAATGTCTTTCCTTGAACTCTTTTCATAAATGTTTCCACTTTCCCCCCCAGCAATTCTGGTCACCCATTCGCGACTGGTTTCACTTTATCAAAACTTGCAGCGGTTACTGTGGATGAGGATGGAAATGAAACATTTGATGCTGGTGTAGCACTAGATAAGCTGCGAAAGGTTAGAATAGATTCATATAACAAATAACATAGAATTTCATGTTCTGTTTTCTAATGATTTACCTATTCCATTTGAAACATCATATCCTCTTATTTTGCATTGGTGAGATTTGATATTGAAGTCCATGTCTGTAACCTAGCTTTATACTGTAGCATAGAGCAGGTACAAGTTACAGAAATAGTCAATTCGATACACCCTACTGTACCTGAATTAGTATGGCTTTTGAAGTGATTGACTTTGGTTATTAGTATGCACAGAACTACGTAGATATTCTATATTTAATAGCATTAATGTATTCCATGAAAATGAGTGACTTGCACCCTCATTTTCCTTTCCTTTGCAATGACTAGACATTCAAAAGAGGATTTGCTTGTGCTATTTGTGTTACAATAATTATTCCCTTTTGCAAGTAGTCCTTTACCCTTGGAGGTGATGCTAGAACACTCAGATAATGAATTCTAGTAACAAATATTTTCATTTTAAATCTGATAGTTCCATTGTTAAATAAAAAGTGAATTGCTGATGACTTTTGATCCTTTCTGCCATACTGAGGCATGCACCAAATCACTAGGGATAGTTGTTAGCTACTCCCTCCGTCCCAGTCTATCTATCATTCTGGGTGGAGGCAGAGCAACCAAGACGAAGCTCTGCTTTACTCTGCCACCCTTACGTGAGCACAGAGAAAGGAGTGAAGAGAAAGACTTTGTGTGAGTTTGAATGAGTAATGAAGTGTCATTAAGGCACATGCCTCGCCGCGAGTTCTGCAGATGAAGAAAGAGAGGTAGAATTGGAGGATTTTTTACTCAGGGATAATAATTGCATTGTTGCAGAGTTGGTCAGTTGGTGGGGCAAGCGTCGAGGAGTTTTCATTGGAAACTTAGAGCAACATTTAAATTGGGAAATTTGTAGATGCCCAGAATGATAGTTAAACTGGGTCGGAGGGAGTAGCTAATAGCTAACAAGTAATTGTTTGGCTAAAATTTAGCTCTGTGTGTTCCAAACCACATGGGATAATAACTCTAAACCACTGGAAATAGCTATTTGGAACCAATTAGTAGCTATTGGATTGTTGGAGGAGCTAGTGAAATAGCTCCTAGTTGTTAGTTGGGTTGGAGGAGTTAGGTAAATGACTATTTCCTAATGTCTAAGCTAATAATTAGCTAGCCCGTCTCTAAACCACTAGGAATACTGTTAGCAGCTAAGAACTATCCCTAGTGGTTTGGAACAGGGCTGAGCCGCATGACTACCTAATACTGATTTGTGACAAGTAAATAGAAGAAGCATAAATTGAACAGTAGTGTTATTAGATGGTGCCTATCTGCATAGTCTTGACAGAGATTTTTCTGTACCCTCATATTTACTGTAGACAAAGTTAGACCTCGATCTGGTCGTTGGTCACCGAGGGTTTACTTGACAAATGTTACTTTTATGCTCCCGATTCTTTCAGTTATTTTTTGATCTGAATGTTACTTATAATGCTAGCATGTGACTTTATTCTGTTTTATTTGGCACACTCTATCACAGCATTAAGCAATTTATCTATAAGTTAAAGGCATCAGTTTCTATTTCCTCTGTCACTAGTTTTATTTATTCTATTTATAGTGAAGATGACATTTAAAGTTTCTTTGTTCTTTTGTTATTGTTTAGTCTGTCGAACTGCACAGGCTGGCCATCTACCATGACTCTGACAGTGACCCTTGGAAGCTCGTTAAGAAATGGGAAGATCTAGCTCCTACGGAATGGAGTGAGGTTGCTCTCCTGTCTATCAGAACACCTTTGTTTGTTTCCAGTTTACTAGTACTTACGCTTGGATGATCTTCTACAGGTATTTCAAGATGGTATAGATGATCATTCTCGCAATTCCATTTGGGCAGTAAATCGGAAATATTTGGTTTCTCCAATAAATGGAACCCTTAAATATAAACGACTTGGAAAGGATGAAAGAGGGGATCCAGATTCCCCTTTTGAAAAAGCCTCCCTTGTACTCAGCAATGTTTCTTTAACTGTAACAGAGGTACCCAATCACTGTACTTCTTAAATATCTTTGGTTCTCATGGTAATATACTTCTGTCTATGATTCCATGGTACCAGGCTCAATATTATGATGGCATCAAACTGTTGGAAACATTTTCGAGGTTCAGGATGCGTGTTGATGTATCTCACTTACGGCCTGTTGTGCCAGTGAAGGAGGATTGTCATGCTTGGTGGCGATATGCTATGTTGGCTGGTCTGCGACAAAAAAAGTTATGGTAATACTTCATCTTCTAAGTCCTATAACTCTGTTTCTTAATTTATTATTATTTCCTTTTGTACCATCGTGGCTGGGTTGCTGCTGCCCTGTTTCTGGGCCATTGCCTGAGTTTTTGCGATTGCACATGTTTCTTTGGAACTGCATTGACTTATGACGTGCCTAGTCTTTAGGTTTTGCTTCTGACGCAAACTTGTGTAGATTTTGCCTGAAATCACTTGTGTCTTCTATGACTTATCACTTGGCCTATTGTGGCTTTTGGAATCCTTGTTTATGATGATGTTTCCATTACCAAAATTATCTTTTCTTATACAAAGATCTGCCCAATATGCTTCGAGCTGCATCCCTCTAGCCATGCACCACATATTTTGTTCGTGGAAGTATTTTCTATTGTTTCTTCTACTTGTGTTGCTATGCCGGAATGTTTTGAAGTCGTTTAGTTGACTCTAGTCACCATGGGACCGACCAAATGATTAGTCACGATTAGACTAGTCGAGTCTGGTCGGTCCTGGTCGTCCATATAGTGATCCACTATATTCGAGGACATATACTATACATAATATATATTCTTATATCTATATATATGAATATATAGATAATATATATTCATGCCCTAGTGGGCCAAATTGGCAGCCCAACTATTCACCTTGAAGCCGAGTCAAGCAAGCCCAAGAAGGCAGCGCATTAGCCTGGTCGTCCAGCGCCTGGTCGGATGACTAATCATTATTAGTCGTCGATTAGTCGGATAACCAGGTTTCTAGTCAAGCTAATCTAGTCGAAGCCCCTAGTTGAGGTCATGGTATCGACCAAGCTGACTAATCGTGATTAGTCGGATGACTTGAAAATATTGCGTATGCCACCTGCTCTCTAATTGCGGTCCTCCTTGTGTAAACCTCTTGTCTCATGGTATCTGACAACCCCCTTCCCTTCTTTCCATGTTTTTTTTATTTCACTCATGGCATATGTTGTAACGTCCATGATCCGGAAACTTCCCATGGTGCTACCAGCTTACCATTATTTTGGAATATATTTGGTTAGTGGCCAGAATATACTAGGATTTTATGGCTTTAGGCATGAGTATGAGGCTAATCAACATTGTAGTCTTCGGCATGTCGACACGACATACCCGCACTGGACAATGATCAGGAACATCCCTTGGCACATTCGGCATGACGGCGCAAATCCCATGCAGCGTGGCTACTCATGGCCCACATGCGTCGTACCCTCAATATCCTTGGACCCGGTCCACACAACACAGTGACACAAAGATTTTGTGTACCCCCACCAGATTGCATCATATTAGTCAACTGCTTTGAATCATTTGATAAAATGTCTTGAATTTTGTGCAATTACTTTATTTGAGACATGTTTTGGTTTGTGGATATTGTTCTTTGTCTATAATTTGAAGTGCATGTTATTATGCTAGTGATGCTAATAAGCTTATTTACCTTTCTTTTTCTTCCTTCCAGCTATTGGTTCTCGTGGGAGAGAACTAGGCATCTGTGCCAGCTTCGTCGCCGTTATGTTCAGTTGTATGCCACTCTATTACAACAAGCATCTAATGTTGACATTTCTGAAATTCGGGAGATTGAGAAAATTCTGGACATGAAGGTGATAATACTTTGGAGGTACGCATCACTTCGACATACACTAATCTTCTTGGGACAATTCCTTATTAGCCATTCAAAAAATGTTCAGGTTCCTTATTAACCAATGTAAAATTTGAATTTCCTTATCAGCCATCTGTTTTAACTTTTGTTCCTTACTCACCACTACTGTCACTTTTGTTTTTCAATATGACTAAAATGCCCCTTACATGTTACAAACCAAACTCATATCATGAGAACTATAATTACTTAAGTAATTTTGTTTTGATTATTTCAGTAATTTTCTCTGCTAAGGTAATTTTCTCTCCTTCGTTAATTCTCTCCCATCAATAATTTTCTTTCGGGTTTCCTTAATAGAGCAAACTGGAAAATTACTGAATGAAGGGGAGAGAGTTATCAAGGGAATCAAAATAAAATTAGAGAAAATTATTGGAATCAAAATAAAATTATTGGAGAGAAAATTACTGAAC
>BCLG01000050.1:17569-55026 GCA_001602295.1 Zoysia matrella
AATTCTGTCATTATCTGTATTCATAAGGTTTTCTAATGTATTGAGTTGATATAAAAAATCTACTATGTTAGGTATAGTGCAGAATGGTTACAATGCTAGAATCTCATTAGCTGATAGATACCAGTTGGTCTGTCCAATTTTCATTGTTTGGTGTGCCAGGGGATATCAGGTTTAACCTCATTACAAAGGCTAAGATTTTCATGTTAACTTGCTATGTTCTATTTGATTCTCTCGAGGCCAACCGAGTAATTTTCGTGGGAAAACGGTTAAGTTAAAATAATCTTTTTGAGTCTTTCAAAATGCTTTAAACGGTGACCCGTATTATTGGAATAAATCTGTTAACTCAAGTTCATACTGGTATGAATACCATGACTGAATTCATTAGACATCTAATCCTAAATGAAATTGGCATTTTATGCAGCTTATCATGTTTAAGCGGCGAATTCCATGTTTGGACTCTTACCTAGACAAGGTTTGTTCTGTATGCGTTAATTTTACTGTTCGTTGGAAGCCTATCCGAACCTGGCATAATATTATCTTCTGATCGTGTTCAAGCTCAATTTGAACAATTATCTTTATTTTATGCCTTTATGGATAATACAGGTTAATATGTCACTCTGGCCGCGCTTTAAGATGGTGTTTGACTTGCATTTGAACAGTTTGCGAAATGCGAATATTAAAACTCTCTGGGAGGATGATGTTCATCCACACTATGTCACAAGGAGATATGCTGAATTTACAGCCTCTCTAATTCACCTCAATGTTGAACATGGAGATGGTCAGGTTAGTTGTGAAACCCAAATTTTGCACGCTTACCATTCTGCAGCCTCCCTTTCTGTAGCTTATGGAGATTACAAATTTGGGCTTCTATGTGCAGCTTGATCTTAATCTTGAGCGATTACGGATGGCTATTGAGGACTTACTTGTCAAGCTGGCCAAGATGTTCACTAAACCGAAGTTGCAGACTATTTTTCTGATAAACAACTATGATCTAACAATTGCAATATTGAAGGTGGGTGTTTTTTTGGCTGATTTAAAATGAAATTATTTTCTATTAAAAATATCGTATGATAAAAATATGTAACGCTATCAGTGTTCCTCATTCAATTTTACTGATCTCTGTACAAAAGGAAGCTGGCACTGAGGGTGGCAAAGCACAACTTCACTTCGAGGAGGTTCTTAAGAGTAACATTGCGATATATGTGGTATGCAGTTTTATAGATCGAACAAAACTCTGTATGGCCAAATATTGCTTACCTCAATTCTTAAAACATATTTGATGGAACTAGAGAAAAAAAGAAACACAATCTTGATCTTGGTGTTAATTTCTTGAAGGATTGCCTAACCATTTCATATGTTATACTTTGCACCACTGTATGCAAAAGTAAAAGAGAACTTTTTTCCTTTGTGTGAGGGCCGACTTGATATGTTATACTTTGCACCACTGTATTATCATTTTGTATTAAGTTCTACAGCCGTTCCTTCATATGGTGCATCAATATTTCTGCAGGAAGAGCTGCTTCTGGAACATTTTAGTGATTTGATCAAATTTGTCAAAACTCATCCAGGTTACTTGAGATCTGACACAAAATGTACCCTTTTGCTTCTTACTTTTAAATGACATCTCACATTTGTGCAAACTTTATCAGCGGAAGACACAGCTAGTAGTTCAGAGAAAGCCAGTGTTGGCGATGTTGAACCATTGGTGAAGGACTTTGCAAGCCGTTGGAAGGCTGCAATAGAGCTGATGCACAAAGATGTCATTACATCTTTCAGTAACTTCCTATGTGGAATGGAGATCTTGAA
Organism: Zoysia matrella; assembly: GCA_001602295.1. Classification (NCBI taxonomy): domain Eukaryota; kingdom Viridiplantae; phylum Streptophyta; class Magnoliopsida; order Poales; family Poaceae; genus Zoysia; species Zoysia matrella. The sequence continues at coordinate 19,376 of BCLG01000050.1, forward strand.
AGCGGCCCTTACGCAGCTCCTACTCTACTACACCCGGCTCTCCGAGTGTGTCAAGAAGATCAACGGTGGGTCCGCTCTTAACAAGGATTTGGTATCCATATCCTCAATCCTGTACGAGATCAAGAAATATTCTAGGACCTTCTAATTCTTCCTCCCTGCCGTGTACATTATGAGTGACTAGCCGAGGGGTGTGGGTTGGTGGTGTATTCTTACTTTGTAGTAAAATGCCAATACATGCTACTACAAAATAAACTTATCATTTTGTTGAGATTTCAAGGCTCATTGACCGCCTACCCTTTGCAGCGCGGAAGCATGTTCGACGTGCTGCTGTTATATTTGTAATTCTAATGTATCAAAGATTATTACCATTTAATGTTGTTATACAGAATGCTAAACGTTGTTTCTAGCCTTTTCGAATATATTGACTAATCATCTCTGAGATCTCCTATAATAGTTTCTCCTTGTTAGCTGATTGTTAATGCTGCTGTCGTTGATTTGTATTTCAGATATGGCATAAGGTTGTGTCATTCGTCAGGATTGTTGAAGTTTGTGTTCGATCTCACTTTTGAAATGGCCTAGAATGTAGGACCCGATTCCGAAAAATAATGAACAGCGTTTGCCACTTTTAAATTGTCAAAGTACAGCATAAAAACTGTTTCGAAAAGAATGTTATGATTTATACGCAAAATTTTTACATTGTGACCGTGATCTTGAAATAAAAAATTCAGAACTATTACTGCTCAGGCAACAGATTCTGAAGCTCAGGAAATGTTTACACCTGATAAGCTGCTGTGTTACCAAGGTATGTTTGGAACCACACAGATTATAATAAAGTAGAACATATAATCTATATAGCCTCCAAACAGGCAACTTAATTCTTCAAATTATAAAAACTAAATAGTAAAACTATGATAATCCTATAATCTAGCCTACAACAGCAAAAATAATAATAATTATGCCTGTTAAAAGACATTTTGTCCTTCATAATTCTCAACTAGTTACATAGTTCTGCCACCACCCAGGGTTAACGTTGCCATTCAAACCACATGTTTTCATGAAAACCGGTAAAAAATTGTTGGAAACCGTTGCAAATGTAAAAATCAGGTTTTGAAATAAAAACTGCTCATTTTTTCAGTTTACCGTTCATTTTTTCTGATTTATCAATCATTTTTCGATTTTGAATTTTGAAACCAAATCGATCTGACTGGTTTTCCACCTACCCTATGGTGGGAATCAATACTGTTATTTAGAAAGAATGAATTTTATAAAACCTCAGATTTTGTGATCCTTTTCTCACGTTACCTTACGCATTGTAGCAAATGTCACGTTACAATGGATTATATAGCCATAGTGTTTTACAAAACCCTATCATTGACAAAACAATGTGAATGCTACAGTTTCATATCAGGAGATTGCATGCTTGCATCTCATTCAATGAATTTACTTATTTAAAGTAATCGAAATTCATTTGCCATGCAAGCATAAAGTTAGAATTCACAATTCATATTTATAGCTATTTTTTTAGATATGGCATTTTCTAAAAAAATATGATCATAAAACCTATGGTTAAGTGACACAAATCAAAATATTTTAGATTTTATAAAACAATGACTATAGTACTTATTCCATCCGTTCTTAAATTAATATCGTCGTTGACTTATAACATCAACTTCGACTAAAATTTTAAGTTATGATTCAAATAATTTTAATGATAAATCAAACTATAACAAAATGTATAATATTTATCAAATTTTTTTTAATAATACGAGTGGTCAAAATTAATATTAAAAGTAAACGGCGATATTTTAAGAATAGAGAGAGTAGTGTTTTATAAAATTAATTCTTTAAAAAATAAAAAGCAAATAGATCATTAGACACGAAAAATATTAGAAAAGCAATTTCTATAATCTGATCTTCAAAAAACTAGCACCCAGATTTTATTTATAATATATGCTGGTTTGAAACAGAAACCGATTCACCTCTTGAGGCCCTGTTTGGAACAGAGTAATATTTCTAATTCCTATGTTTTCTCTTGTAAAATTGAATAAAATCCCTATGAGATTCTTTAGTCTGTGTGTTTTATTACTGACAAGCTCACTTTATTTAACTTTTTTTTGTGTCTGGTGGGAGGCCCACCCATATGCTCCTTCCGGGACGAAGAGCCAGATATTCCGTGGGTCCGAAAGGAAAATTATGCTATGACGATGGATCTTTGTGCGATGCCGTCTTCTGAAAGACAAAGAACTTTTTTATATATATTTTTGGAAAGAGGGAGTAAACAATTCCGCAAAAGTGCAGGGGGCATCACGCATATTGGCCCTGCAAGCAGCCGGTAGTGTGAGCGTTCATTCCACACGGGTGGAAAGGTGCCATCTCACGTGTCGATCTGTTTATCTGACGGCTGGTGCCTCGCTGATGGACCCACCTCGCACTATACAAACTCTGTGCAGGCTCTCTAGTTCGCAACGGATTAGCGCAGAAGTGAGAGTGGCCGCACCACTCTCCTCCGGTAACCGACCTCAGCTTCCGCCGCCGCTGATCTCCTCTTCTCGGTAAGCTGCCTTCCTATATCCCTTTGCCAGCCCAGCTTCGGTTCAAGTAATCTCTCCGCTGCCATGATATGCATTATGAGTGGCTGGGTTGATCTACCCACGAGATCCCGTCCATTTCGCGCCAGAGCACGTTGCCTATCGATAGCCAGATCTGTTTCGTTGTAGGAATGAAACGTTGTCGATTCGTAAGGTCTTGGTCGGGATAGGCACCTTGTTTGCCGTCTCGAGAAAACTGATGTAGATCCGTAACCTCTAATGAGCCGCTTGAAGGCATTCATCGTAACCTCTCTCTATTTTTTGAGCTTTGTGTATTTTTTCAAAACATTAGACTCAAAAGTAATGGTCTCCTTAGAGAGGATTAGATAACAAAAAGTAGAAGCTTCGTTAGAATGCTTAGCAGAGAGAGTCAAAGTCAATAGCTTCATCATCAGGACTAATGTTTTATTCTTCTCATTTAGCTCTCAGTTTTTCTCTTTAAGGAACTCATAGGAGTCACGTAAAGAACCATGAGAATGCTTATTGAGCTCACCTCTAAGCTATCGAACTTGAAATACCACCACTTTATGTTCTTTGGTTACCATCTCAATCCTCATGTTCTTTATGATAATGGTCTTGTTGGCCTTTAAAAAAATAAGGATTAGATCATCGTAGCTTGGTGAATCATCATCATCAGAGTTTACAAAACTGTTCAAAATCAACCAGTTTTCGCGGTTTTTGGTGAAACTGGATGACCGTTTTCATTTTAAAAATTTTGAAAAATTAAAAAATTTTAAAATACTGAAAACCGAGAAAACTGGTCGATAAACTGGTAAAACAGAGAGGTAACCCAGTGAAACTAGTGGATTTCAAACTTTAAAATTGAAAATCGATAAATCCGACGAAAATGGGTCAACAAACCAGAAAACCAACTGGTTTACTGTAGCAATTTGTTCAAATTTTGATTTTTTTTATTTGGACCGATTGTCACTATTTTTGCGGTTTTTGTTAAACTGGTCCTGATTGATTTTAGCGATTCAAACAAAATCAGAAACTCTAATCATCATAGTCCTCTTCTTCCTCAAGATTATCATCTTTATCCATGTAGCCCTCACAACTTTGGGTCATTAAAAAAAGGTAGTGGTGATAGTTTATTGGTGGAGCTTGTCATAGCAATACCGATAATTTTTTCATCTTCACTTAATGAAGAGGAGTCAAAGTCATCATCATCCGTGAGCTATTCACTAACAATATAGGCCTTGTGTGGTGACTTATTCTTTTTGCCCTTGCTCTTCTCTTTGATGAAGAATTTCTTTTTGAACTTTCTTTTGAGCTTTTGATCTTCGTCCTCAGTATCACCTGAAGCTTGCTTCTTGCTCTCGTTCTTGAGCTTGGGCACTCCTTGGTAAAGTGATCTTTCTTGCCACAATTGAAGCATCCGAAGTTATAGCTTCTTCATTAGGAGCACAAGGTCTTCATTGTCTCTCTCATCATCGTTGTCGTTCTCAACCTTCTTCTTATTCTTCTTGCTATTATCATTGGGTGATTCTTCAACTTGTAAAAGATTCTTTGGCACTTGAAAGTCGGTGGAGGACTCCAACATATATCCCTCGTAAGCTATAAGCTTCCCAAGCAACACATCAATAGAGAAGTTCGCCAAGTCGGTTTGGAAGAGGCGCATGAAAATAGTGTTGTATCTTGGCGGCATCATCCTTAAAAGCTTTCTCATCATCTCAATGTCTTCAATTTTGCCCTTGAGGCCCAAGGAAGTGATCTCCTCTACCACTACATGCAAACGAATGTAAACATTGTTAGCTTTTTCATGTAGCCACATAGTGATAGAGTCATATTTGTCCTTAAGAATATTGTGGCGCTCTTCCTTGGCTTTGGCGAAACCTCATGAATGTTTTGCAATTGAGGCCAAGTTTCATGCGCAATGGAGGATGCATTGATTCTAGATAATATATTTTAAAAAATGCAACGAAAGATGATATTCTTAGCCTTAGCATTGAATTTAATGAAAATAGGATCAGCTCTCTCATTTGCATTTATCTCTAGATAGGTTTGTATACGAGCCTTCCAATATTAATAATCATCCCCATCAAACATGGGTGAATGTTACATCCCGTATGACATTCTTATTCAAAGCGGTGAAGCTTGAAACATGAGCACTTAGCTTTGATACCACTTGTAAAAATCAGGACACTAAGAATAGAGAGGGTCGAATCGGTGGATTTATGGTATTCAATTTTACTACAAATTGAAACTATGAGACTTAATGACAACTTAGAATAACCTATACAATTTTAGTAGACCAAGACTCTTAATAATGCTAGTGATGAGAAAAGAGACAAACAAACACTAGGACCATAGTCACTTAGCGGAATCACAAAGCAACCTATAACACTACTCAGTGAGTATGAATGCAGAACGTAAAGAGCAGGGTTAAGAAAATACTCAATGATTTTTTCGATGGTGTTGAAAGGTTGGCAAATTCCTCTAATCCTCAGACCACTCCCATTGGAGTACCGGTGCCTCCCGCCATTCTTGGAATTGTGCTCTCTAGGGCATGCTTCACTCTCGAAATTAAGAAACCAGCGATCTTAACTTTAGCAAACAATGCTCACTCACAAGAGCAAGCCTCCAAGACTCAGGTGGTTACTTTTGGTGTCCCTTTCAAGTGAAAGACCTGAAACCATACAAACCTAACGTCGTCTTTCACAATCCCCTCGAAAGCTCAACCACTAACTCCGAGCCAGTCTAAGATTGCCAACTCAAAAGTAACAAACTAAGATCACTCCTCTTAAAGCCTCACAAGCTCTAGAAGTGTTATGAATACTTTTGTTACTCTCCTACTAGCACAAAAGATCTTCAATCTTGAGTTGTGCTCTCTCTTTTGTCAAGGCCTCTCACAAGTTTGCTCCAGTAATTCAGACCTCAGACATATTAAAAAACATCACCCTCCACGTTTTAAATAGGCGCTAAACCCAGAAACAACCGTTGAAACATCATGTCATAAAGCTATCTGCTTTTGCTGCAATTCAAGGATACCTCAAGATGGTATTCCCATTCTGGAATAAACAACCACCAGAACTCAGAAGAAAAATCTAGATGCACCAGGTACATCTGCATCCACTAACCAATTTTCTATTCTAGATGATACACCTGATATGATGTTACATGACATTATACATGACTTAGACATTGTGGTTCATGCAAATCTAATCTTATTTCCACTATTAAGGCAGAAGAATTGCTGCGGGCTAACTTAGCTGAAGCTCAATATAGAGTCTTTAAATAAACAAAATGAGCTTGAGGAACACCGAGACAGGCTAACTTAGCTGAAGCTCAATATAGAGAGTCTTTAAATAAACAAAATGAGCTTGAGAACACCGAGCTGCTTCTGGCTTACCTCTTTTTGCCATGGCAGCTGTTCACAATGTGGCACGGGGTGTTCCCTCTGCGCAAGATGGCGATGTTCAATAGGCTATGGCAGATGGTCCTCCACGGAGGGGGACCATGCACACACAGAAGTGTTCCAAATGAGGTCGCTGTACTGGATTGCCCGAGGACTTGGGTTCTCGGACCGTAGGAAACAAGTAGCTGGTTATATCATGTCAAAAAAATTAGATTGTGTAGCTCTCCAAGAGACCAAAAAACAATCTTTTCTTGACACAGAGATCCGAGTATTAGTGGGGGTGCTAACTGTAGTTGGTGTTGGCTCTATCTAGGGGCATTCTTATGGGTTTCAAAGATGACCTCATTGATTTGGAAGATGTGCATGTAGGGTCCTATTCGATTGTGTTGACCTTTTGACGTCGGTTATCAAATTTTAGATGGTGCCACGAAACAACTTATGGACCCGCAAACCATTATTTCTCAGAGCTGTTTCTTCAGGAGTTACGTTCCATATGTTCCGGAACTGACCTCCCTATTGTCCTAGGAGGGGACCTGAATTTGATCAGATGTAGATCTGATAAAAACAATGACCATATTGATTATCACCTCATCAAGATGTTTAATTCCTTTATCGATGATTGTATTCTCAAGGAAATTAAGCGTAGTTGTGTTGGGTTCACTTGGACGAACAAACGAGTTGATCTGTGGTGCATTTGGATCGAGTTTTGTGTCCATTCTTTGGGAACTTAGCTTTCCTCTCTCTTATGCATGCAGCATTACGAGAGTGGGATCGGACCATTCTCTAGTGGTCCTTGATGATGGCGAGGCATTGCTGCCAACACCTCACTATTTTTCTTTGGTTGGAACTTCATGGAGAGGGTCCAGCAACAAATGGTTCTGATATTAGAGCGAAGACCCCATGCTCTTGCTACTCTCTCCACAAGTGTCATGGTTACCTAACTAAGTGTAGACAGCTCATGCAGGGGCTTGATGCTAATAAGAAAGGCAGACAAAAAAAATTAAAAGCCGAGCTGCTTCTCAACCTCGAAATTGGGACTTGTTGGGGAGTCAAGGAGCATTGACGCTTCCGGAATGGGATTCCCAATACAAAAATGAGGGTGAGATGGAATGCCTCCTAGCCATGGAGGCTATGTACTGGCAACAAAGGGGTAGTGTCAAATGGATTTTAGAAAGGGATAACGATATAAAACTTTTCCAACTAGTCGCTAATGGGAGGCGTCCATGATATACCATATCTGAATTAGAAATGGAACAAGGCTTCATTTCCTCTCAATCTGACCTTATGGACCATATTAAGTTCTATAAAGGTTTGTTTGGATCTAGCCCTCTTTTTGACATTCATTTAAGTCAAGATTTTTTGCCTAGCCATCAGCAGGTGTCCGAGGAATTAAGATATGAGCTAATCAGACCTTTCACTTTGGAGGAGGTGAAAGATGCTGTAACGTCCCACATCTTTCAAATTGAGAAATTCATTTTGAAATCAAAATTCAAATATCCGAAGTCAAGATATTCAAATTTAAATTGAAATTAAAAATTTCAAAGAAAGCAAGTTCAAAAATTTCAAGGGAAAGATGTAAAAAAAATTCTTGTTTAAAAGTGATCACGAGGTTCAGAAAGTGTAAAATTTTTTTTGTAAAAATTTAAAACCAAAAATTTAAGTCACAGATTATTTTTTTTCCTCCAATCAACCAGCTGAATTCCGAATTTTATAGAATTAAATCCACTTCGAATTTTAAGATGCTCCCAATAGGGAAATTGTTCCCCATAAAAAGTTCTTTGGCTCTGCAAATTTTCAAATTCATTGGAGCCCGGGAAGTTGAGTTTTTCTGCAAAAATGAATGCTGCTGCTGGAATTTCGAGAAATTCAGACAATAGAAGGTTCTGCGGGTCTCGCCTGTGTCAGGATACATGTGAGCACACCGTCGTTGACAGAGGCGTTAGCGGCAACTGGAGCTGTGCGTCACGTATGTTCGAGTGCATGAGCCGGGCTGGGCCGTGTGATGGACTGGAAACAAGGCTAGCTAGTATGTATAAATAGCGGTCGCTGGTTCAAAGGGCAATCAATCCACAATTATCAAAATAATTATGTCATTACTTATCTCTTATCCAATCGACAATTATCAAAACAATTATGCCATTACTTATCTCTTATCTTCTTCTCCTTCTATAAGTCTCTTCTCCTCCTCCAATTCTGGCGATCTCATCCCTTTCTCCGGCGAGGTTGCTAAGGTATCAGTCGCTTTCGATGGATCCGCGGTTTCAAACTTCTCCTGGACGCCATCGTCAAACGGTTTGACGAACACTTCACCGCGTGGGAGGCTAAGTGGGATGAGCGCTGCGCTCGGCTTTGCACCAGGGTTTCAAAAAACCGTTTGAACCGTAGAAACCGCTCGAAAGCGGTTTAACGAAAACCGTAAAAATCGCGAAAACTGTTATAAAAACCGAACAAATTTAAAAATCAAATTTTTGAGAGAAAACCGAGCGGTTTTTACGGTTTACCGAGCGGTTTTTACGGTTTACCGTTTTTGAATTGAATTTGAAATCAAATCAGTTTGAGCGGTTTTTCAACGGTTTTTGCGGTAAACCGCTCGGTTTGAGCGGTTTTCGAATTTTCAAATTTTTTCAAATTTTCAATTTTTTTTTTAAAATTTTAAAACAAAAACCGGTCAACCGAGCCGTGCTCTGCACCCGTATGAGCAGCGCCACCATCGTCGCTCCTTCCTCCATCGACAGCGTCGCAGAGGACCGCATCGGCAGCCTTCCCTTCGAGCTCCACTGCAACATTGTTTCCCGCCTCCCCACCAAGGATGCCGCGCGCACCGTCGTGCTCTCCAAACGGTGGCGCAGCGTATGGATCTCCATACCACTCGTCCTCGGCAGCAACGACTTCGCCACCCGGGTGCAGTCGACGCCCTCCGCTTCTGATGGGCTAGCTTTAACAGCTTCCCCCGGCGCAGAGGCCTTCACGGCGTCAGGCGCGGCTGCGGAGCCTACACCGCTCGACCTTCCCCACGCAACCGCACCGTCTCCTACCCTCGGCTTCACCGCAGATCCAACTTCCCTGATGCCGCCACTGCTGCAGGCGGAGTGGGAGTGGTCCAGGCCTCCGGTCGCCGCTCCTCCACTGCTCGCCGAACCGGCGGCCACGATGACGACGTTTCTGCTGCCCGATCCATACAACGCATCGGCGTCCGATGTGTGCGCAGCGGCCGACGTCTTCCTCAGGACCGCCTGCCCCAGGAGCTCACATCACCACCTCTTCCTCGAACATCTTGCCTTGGGCTGCTTCCCTGAGCTCACCACTGTACCTAACGTGAAGCTTCCGTTGTCCTCCGTCGGCTTCGGCTTCAACGTCGCCCTCAAGTCGGTGGCATCGAACTATGCGAGCAGTGCCCATCGTGGAGGACGCTCTTGCCCCTCTCTGCGGCAGCAGCCGTGTCCCCGCTCCAGCGACGTGCAGCCTGGCGCTGTCGCGTGCACCGTCGTGCCTCTGCTGGCCGCTGGTCGCGAAGATGGCCGCGGGTCGCAAGGCTGGCCGTGTTCTGAGAATGACTCCAAGCCAGTGCTGCTCGATGTGCATGCCTCTGATGCGTTCAGAATCATTCCCAGTGGAGCCAACAACAGCATGCCCGTGACGTGTTTGCTGAAATGTCCGAACCATGCCGGCCAAGTCAAGATGTCTGTTGCGATGTTTTACGGCACTAAGGCACCGCTCGCAGGTCGCCTCCATGACGCGGCAATGGTTGTTCCGGTCCCTACCACAGAGCTTCTGCTGCTGCCATTCGTCAAGTGCAATGTTATGCCTCTCTATTTGGAGACGTACACAACCAAGGCTTGCAAGCAATTCGAGGTAATGCCTCTCAGTTCTATGCTTTCTCGGGATGGTGTGGAATTTGTGAGCCCTGGGTTCGGCCATATGCTCTATTTTGCTAATGGGACAGTTGAACACCACTATAAAATGCCGAAAACCCCATGGCTATGGTGCGTTGCACTAGCAGGATTATGGTTCAGGCACATACAATTGATGGTTGGGTTTCTACTTAAAGCATCTCCATGGGTTCTATCAGTGTTATTCCTGCCTGTGCCATGTTCCGTGAGTTTATGGATGGGTGTCTCTGTGGCATGGGTACCCAGCTGTTATGTACAAGTGGCAAAGTCATCACTGTTCTCCTTGGATTGGATTCAGCATCAACTATGGCCAGCAACCGTAATGTTGGAGATATCGCTTACCTTTGGTATAGTTCGCCCTTTGCCTTGGCCATCTTTCATTCAGCGCCATAATAGTTCTATGCATTGTGATGTCAGCTTTGTTTGGATACTACTATGCCTCCTTCAGTTGTCACAGAATATCAGGCAACATATATGGAGTCAATTCTTTTTATGCTTCAAGGATGAGAAAGTGACTGATGACAAGGCAATAGTCTGTGCTTTTGGTATAACAGATGCTGATGCGCTTCCGCCATAATAGTTCTATGCATTGTGATGTCAGCTTTGTTTGGATACTACTATGCCTCCTTCAGTTGTCACAGAATATCAGGCAACATATATGGAGTCAATTCTTTTTATGCTTCAAGGATGAGAAAGTGACTGATGACAAGGCAATAGTCTGTGCTTTTGGTATAACAGATGCTGATGCGCTTCAGTTTACCCAGCACCTCTTCACAGATTTCAACCCATGCAAGAGTTTTTCCAAAAATCACAAGATAGCAGCCTACATAAGGTCAATAACTTTGTTGGATGATTGCAGCTTCAGGCTTCGGACTTTGTGGACTGATCTCAGCTAAGAAGAAGGTGACATGTTCCCTGATATGAGGCATTCTTTCACTAGTGTGCTAGAAGAAGCTCCAAGTGTTTATCAGCACGATGGCCAGTGGATTGACCAAACTTGCAAGAAGGGAATTTTCTTTGGTGGTTGGTGTTCTTACTCAAGATTGAGGAGCACCAGGAGGACACACCTAGCAGAAACTGGGCCATCATCTTGTGCGAAGAGAACTACTCGACTGAAATTTTGAGAAGCATTTTCAAGGGATGGGGTCATGTCTGCAACCGATGCTGTCTGTTCTGTCTACAGCACTGCAAAGTGAGCAGGACAACGAGAGAATTAGCATACGACATGTGAACAACGAGATGAGGCTGCATATACAAACTGGTGGCTCAGACTTTGAAAATGCCTCACTGTATGGTCAGCATATCAACTTTCAGCTTATGATCAATGAAGTTCAATGGCCTTTCTTTCCATGCGGCGGTAGTGAAGGTGAAGAGATGTTCCTACTTTTCAAGCTGAATGTGCTCAAAGTCGGCACAGGTGCAGCCCAGACAAGACCAAGGCCATGGCCGCCACCTGCTGTTAATATACAAGCTAGATGGGGTGCAAGTTGGGAGACATATGGCTTTCTCTCACTTCCAGTACCAATAGAGCTTGGAGTTTCGTATTGTCTCTTGGTCCAGGAACATGCAACAAAAGTAGCAGTGCTGCTGCCCTCGTGCGTTCTTTTCAGCTCTGAAGCAGTTTTTCTACCATCCAGGCCATCATCTCAAAATAGTGCTCAAGAAGTGTGGGATTTGCGGTTTGATGACACTTCTGGCCATGTGTTTTGGCTCAGTCTCATGCTGCTCTGATGGGCCATCACACGCGGCAGGTGAAAGTTGCTAGTGGCCAGTTTTTCAATCTTACATCCATACTTAAGCAGGCTTATTGGTCGGCTCAGGGCATTTCCTTTTCTTCTGAAATCAAGGTGTTACCCCTGCTCTGTACTGCAATGGTCATCAGTCTTGATCGGGTGCCACAGTACCATCGTATGAGGGTCAAGTGGACACATAAATGGTTAATCATTCCATATGCTAGCAGTCAAGTGCCACTCCATGGCCATGGACCATCTGTTCATTCAGATACAGCGGGTGTTGTTCCGACCCAGAATAGGAATCCATTAGCATTCTTGAGTCAGGTGTGTTCAGATCTGGATGAGAGCCTCTCAAGCAAAGAAGCTGAAGACTGCTTTGAGGCGTTGCTGAAGGCCAAGATCATCTCACGTCACTGGTTCATGTACCTCCAGGCGGATGTAGACACTACAAGAACTGTTATCACAGGCAACAAGCATTTCTTGCTGAACATTGCAACCACGGACCCGGTGACTGAAAGCGGCTCCAGTTCCTCACCCAAAACACATGAACAGATTCATTGGGCACTTTCCTTGGGATCCCGGCGGTTGCGACAACAGCGGTTTGGGGACAAGCCGCCTTTTAAGGAGGGGGGAATGTCAGGATACATGTGAGCACTCCGTCGTTGACAGAGGCGTTACCGGCAACTGGAACTGCGCGTCACGTGTGTTCGAGTGTATAAGCCGTGCTGGGCCATGTAGTGGACTGGAAACAAGGCCGGCTGCGTATGTATAAGTAGCGGTCGCTGGTTCAACTGAGGGCAATCAATCAACAATTATCAAAACAATTATGCCAATACTTATCTCTTATCTTCTTCCCCTTCTATAAGTCTCTTCTCCTCCAATTCCGGCGATCTCGTTCCTTTCTCCGGCGAGGTTGCCGGCCTTGTTTGCAGTCCATTACACGGCCCAGCACGGTTCATGCACTCGAACACACGCGACGCGCAGCTCCAGTTGTTGGTAACGCCTCTGTCAACGACGGTGTGCTCACACGTATCCTGACAGTCTGTCAGCCACCCTTCTCCTTCCTCCAGCTGCCTTCGGACAGCGCAGAGGCGTGCGCGGCGCGCATGCAGGATGGCCACACCGCCCCTGTCAGGGCGCGCGCGCCACGCCCCAGCCCTTCATGTCCAAACCACACCCGAGCCGGCACCCTCTCTGTTGTTTCCTCTCACGCATTCTCTCGCTCCCTCACTCGGCCGCACGCCATCGCCAGCAGGGAATGGCGCCGCAGAGCAGCTTTCTGTCCTCGTTTCCTTGACGAGCCTGTGAACCGAAGTGTGCTCGACCTTCCCAATCCCTTGGCTCGAGTTCTCCTCCACCGAATCGGGCTAATTTGTGTTTTCCCCCAATTTTGGGCTTCTGAAGCAACCAGCCGAACTTCGGCCAAATCCACGGGTCTCCGGTGAGCCCTCCGATTGAGCAGGGTGACTCTCTCTTCCCAGCCTAAAGCCCCTTTTGATCTCACAAATTAGTTGAATCCGTCACAGGGGTGCCAGATTTTGGGAGTTTTGAGCGCCGCCATCGTGGTACCCGGCGACCTGCACAGCGCCGCCCCACCTTCGACCGTCTTCCTCGACTATAACCTCCGCGTCGTTCCTCTACACGCTGTCGCGAAGCTCTACGTATTTTTTTCGTTGACGGGAGCCACCGCACGTCGCCGCCGAACCTCTTCCCGAGCCGCCCATCGACATCCAGCATTACCCGTGAGGCCCCGCCCTCGACGACCTCTCCACTGGACTCCCCTTGACGCGGCGATCGTTTGGCGCATTTTTTCCTGCCGCGTCGCTGCAGGCCGGTCCTCGCCGGCGAGCTCCCATGGCCGGGGTGCCACGGGGCTGGGCGTGCGCCAACCCTATGGACAACCATGTGGGTGCACCCAGAAGCCGCCACGTGGCCTGTGGGCCAGGGTCTCTGTTTTTTTTTAATTCAAAAATTCATTAGTATTTGTGCAGAAATTCAATAAAACTTGTAAAATTCACAGAAAATTCATACTAGCCCCGAAAATTTTTCAACCAACTTTGTTAGACTTATAAAATCATAAAATATTTATTGAAACTGATAAACACCAGTAATTAATTGTTTTAATAATAATTAATTGCAAAAAATGTTTTATGCATGTTTAATTCCTAATTAATTTTATGTGCATTGTTAATTAGTAAATTTTTGCATGAATGTCCTTTAGGGTATTGCAGAGCAGTATAAAAATTGTTTAAGCTAATTTCTTCAGTAATTATTTTATAATTAATTTATCTCTATTTTCTAGTAATTTATTCATAGCAATTAGAATTGGTGCTAATAAATAGCCAAATTTGGTCCTAAATTATCTTTACTGATTCTTCACCCATTAAAATTGCTTAGAGTCCCGTAACCTTGCTAGATGTTAATAAAATTAGTTCTTTCATCCGACTTAAGGAAATTGCCTTAGGAATTTACTAAAACATTTATACTACCTTTAGTTAAATTTATTTACCTTGCTATTTTAGAATGAATAAATAATTAAATTAAGTATTCACCCCATCTACTAATCGAAAGTGCTATACTTGCATTAAACAATTATTAGCTTTAATTATCAACCCACTTAAATCTTGCATATGGTAATTCAAATAATAAGTATCGTTTTAACCATCTGCATTATTGCCATTGCATTGCATAGCATGCATATTCATACTGTCGTCGTTTCATTGTTTAGTGAACAACGTACTCGAGAGTGACGTGGGTGCTCTAGAGGGGGAAACCAGGGGTTGATCTGCAGAGAATACTTCAACAATGCAAGGCAAGCGTCATGCATACTGATCCTTGTTTTATATAAATTATGAAATGAATTAGTGTATCTTATTGCATTGTCGGGCAATAGGATAAGTTGGTTATGTTAATTTTTTGTTGTACCTACTACTTGATATGTTTATAGACATGGGTAGGTTGTTATTTTTGTCTACGATAAGTCTTGCTTAGCCACGCTATGTCGGGCACTACTTGATATGTCGGGCAATAGGATAAGTCGGAAGGTCACCACCTTTTCGCAAGTATAGGATCTTTATTTTACTTTATGCTTGTATGGTTAGTTTACAACCTGAGGATGATAAAAGTTGAAACCGTACAAGGAAGGATAGGTTGGCAGAAGAAAAGGAGTCTTGTGTGTTGTAGCCCTGTTTGTGTCGGCTAAGAACCGGTGTAAAGATCAAGGACATCGTGAAAGGAGATTGAATCGGTGGACTTATAGCACTAATTTCGCTACGAACTTAAACTACAAAGACTTAATCACAACAGAAGCAAACCTAAGCAATTCTAGTAGGTCAAGATCTCTAATAATGCTAGTGAAAAGATAATAACAACAAGCAAGTATTAGCATGATAGCTACTAAGTGGAATCAAAGAATAACCTATCACACTACTCAATGGTAAGTAAATGCAGTAAGTAAAGAAAGTGAGATAGAGAGTGTTCAGTGATTTTTTTATCGAGGTCTCGGAAGGTGGGTGCCTTCCTCTGATCCTCATTGAACCACTCCCGTTGGAGTCTTGGTTCCTCTCGTCGTTCTCGGAACGATGTTTACAAGGGTATGTTTCACTCGGAGTGAAGTTACCGGCGGCCTGGCTGTCGCACATAATTCTCAAATGTTAGAGCAAGCCTCCAAGGCTCGGGCGCTTTCTCTTGGTGTCTCTTTCGAGCGGAGGACCTGGAACTGCATACAAACTTGACGTTGTCTTTCACAATCTCCTCGGAAGCTCAAACACCGACTCTTAGCTGATCTAGGCTGCCCACACCAAGAGTAATAGACAAAGATCACTTCTCTCAAGCCCTACAAGCTTTAGAAGTGTATGAATGCTCTCTATCACTCTTCTACTAGCACCAAAGATCTCCAATCTTGTAATGTGCTCTCTTGGTGGTGTCTCTTAGCCTCTCACAAGTTTCTTCTAGCTTCTCAGACCGCAGGCACACGCGAGAACGCCCCTCTCCATAGTTTAAATAGGCTCCAAGCCCAGAAACAACTGTTGGAACGTGATTTCATAAAGCTGACTGCTTTATGTAATCACTAGACTGTCTGGTGACTGAATCATCGGATTGTTCGGTGACTTTTTTTTCTCCTCGGTCAGAGAAACACCCTCTAATCCATTCTATAGGACATCGGACTGTCCGGTGCATACCTGCTTCGGTGACTTTCACTTTTGAATCTTCAGAGACATCTTATCTGGGCTTTAGCTTCAACCTCACCAAACTATCCGGTGACTGTCATACTGAACTGTTTGGTGTCTTCTCTGCAGCAACTCCAGAGAGCTTCTCTCTGGACTTCGAAGTTCTGGTTCACCGGACTGTCCGATGATCGCGTCTTCGACTGAATCTGATCTTCGATCTTCGTCTTCGCTTCTTCTGCCATTTTTATTGCTTTCTAAGGATCTGAGGAGCATTCACACCCTCTAACACTTGTATGACACTTGTATGACAGGAGACAAATAACCGTAGCTCCTTTAATAGTACTGGCGATCTATAGACTCTGTAG
Source organism: Zoysia matrella (assembly GCA_001602295.1). Lineage (NCBI taxonomy): Eukaryota > Viridiplantae > Streptophyta > Magnoliopsida > Poales > Poaceae > Zoysia > Zoysia matrella. Next base: position 35,479 of record BCLG01000050.1, read on the forward strand.
CTAATCTTTAGCTTTGGTCCTCCAACGCTCGAAAACTCGTCTTATAGGGTTCGTCTTTGTCATCCACCGATGAAGCTTAATATAATGTAGAATTAGCGGGGTGGTATCTACAATCACAAATGTTACCTATGGTTGTTCACTCGATCATCAAAATCTATTCAGACATTTTTAGGGGACTTCAAAGGTCATGAAGCTAACAATTCTCTCTTTTTTGTTGATTAATGACAACCATAGTACTTACAAACAGTTAAAACAAGATGAAAGAAGATAGAGAATAAAACGCATCTCAAAAAAACACTTACCTCTTTACTTTGATAACTCCTCAGAAAATTTTTGTAAGAGTTCCCCTCCTTTGTCATGCGTTGGAAGCGTTGCTCTTCACCTGTTCTCCCCCTGTTTGGTAGCTCTCTCCCCTTTTGTCATTTAATCATCTAAAAAGATGGCACCAAAGAAGCATATAGAGAGGGAGAACGTTGGATAGACAAAGAAAATGCACGATAGAGTATGAATTGAGAGCGCACGTGCATGAAGAAATCTATAAAACAGATAAAGAACTAGGAACCGAATCCACAGGGTTAGACCAAAACGTGCATTCCAATGAGCTAAAAGAGTCGAATAGAAAAGCAAGCTCATCAAAGTGTCACAAAAGAGTCAAGAAATCCGTCGAACAAGATACTAGAGCCCTATCTACCCATTCATAGCCTCCTCCTAGACAGGTAGCCCTCAAGACGATACACCTCATGTCTCTCACCTAACTCCTAAGAAAATCTAGTCCTGTACGGCTGAAGAGCTAGGTGCAGTGACGGTTGGAGGCTGCTCCTCACCTGGCTGAGCTGCTACTGCTGACTGATTCTCTCTCGACTGGTCAACATCATCAAAAACACTCAAGCCTAAAAAAGACATCGAGGAAAGCTCTTTGCCCTCAATTGAAACTGGTTGGTCGGCACTGGCAAAGGCTTGACCTGTCTCCTCTGGTGAATATCCGGTCTCAACCATGATATCTGCATTTGAAGCTCTGGGCTGCTCGGTTGTGGTGGCTGCTGGCTCTATCTCTGAAGCCTTTGGCGGTGGCTTTGTCAAAGCTGACTCAGCAGTAGTAGCCTCGAACGATAGAACCCTCAGAGCAAGAGAACTACTAACTGTTGTCTCTGACTCCAATGCCGGTATTGACACTCTCGGCTCAGCAGATGCAAATAGAACTGAAATGGAGTACGAGAAAACTGGAGAGAACTGAGAAGTGGTAACTGGAACACTGACCCTTCGAGTAATCATGGCTGTGTTGGCTGCCCAATAAGGTACAAACAGTGAGCGGGGCTGAGAGAAGTGTAGAAAATGTGGATTGTTGCTGCTGATTCTGACTCTGCAACCTAGATGTCAAGGCTGGCACTAAAGAATACTGAGGCTGAGGTGCAGTGGGCTGGAGCTGTGAAGGCAAGGGACTCGATAGCGTAGTCGTCGGAAATGTCGAAAGAGGTGGCATACCAATCCCTTGGAGATATGAAGTAATAGCTTCGAAGCCGGCAAACATATAAGAAATAGCTGCTGTCATCTCCAACTGAGTGCGCTGTGACCTCTCATGAAACTCATTGTCCTGCTGCTCTTTTCCTCTGCAAGCTTCCTCTCCATCTGAAACCGCTCAAGCTGGAGGCGCTTGAATCGAATTCTCTCCTCGAACTCAGCCCTCACTCGACGTATCCACTCATTCTGCTTCTCACGATATCTCCTATGCTCGGTCTGCTCTGCTTGAATAGCGTCCATCCTAGCAGCTAGTGCAGGGTCTAGTGTAGCTCGAGAGGTTGGAGCTTCGGCCTGACCTGGAGCCTCAGTGCTCCCAGCTCTCGACTGTGCTCCTTCGGAGCTTCAGTCTCAACATCCTGCAGGGCTGTGGTCTCTCTTTCAGAGGTGCTCTGGGAAGCTGAAACTCGAATAACCCTGGAGTCGGATGGCTCTGCTGGACTGAAGGAGGTGGTAATCTCTGACAACGCTGTGTACTCTTCCTCAGTCATCACACCAGCTCTCCTCAGCATCAGGCAAATGTAGTAGGCAAAAGGTAATTGTCGTGCTTCAATCCCCTCATAGATCACATTCTCTATCTGAGCAAGCAGCAAGTCTGTCAAGTCAAAATTCTCGTGCCTCAGCAGAAAACAAAGCAGCCACTAGTGAAGAATGATCACTCGCTCTCTATAACCAGTTCAACGTGCTATCGACCTCCCAAGCAACCCTCTCAGTACAAGCGCAGAGGGTGCCTCAACTAGTGCTCCCCATGAGGTGGCGGGAAAGCACCACGTATCCTCTCATCACTCGGCTCCATCACTCCAAACGGTCTGAAAGGCGGTGAGAAATCCGGATAGTGTAGAATCCCGGCCTAGGAAGCAAAAAGGCTCAAGTCTAAAAATGGGTCACTGTAGCCGAAGGCTACTGTAGCACAGGATTTAGTCCCACATTGGAAATCAAAGGAGAGCACGATCAATTTAAAAACTTGGCTCAGGAATGCAGTAATAACTCAGGTTAATCCTTTTACACGAAGTGAGGACAAAAGCATAAGTAGTTATTCTATAAGGTGAGATCCGCATGACGTACGAGCGGGTCTGAAACCGTATTTTGGGTCTGAGATGTTACAGAATGGTATCAGAGTCGACTTGCGGTTTCACAGGCGTGTACGTGCCAGGGGTGCGGTACGGTGTGCATGGTGCGTAGGCCCAGCATGATCACGGCATGACACGTACGCCGGCACTAGACGTACAAACGTGGCCAAAAAAGGCGATCCTGTACATCTATCCCCTCGGATTGAGGGGATAAAATTAGTCCGCTGCTCAATGAGGACGTTGAGTCCTAAGGGGGAAGAATGTAGAATCCTAGCCCAGGAAGCAAAAAGGCTTAAGCCCAAAAATGGGTCACTGTAGCACAGGATTTAGTCCCACATTGAAAATCAAAAGAGAGCACGACCAATTTAAAAATCCGGCTCAAGAATGCAGTAATAACTCGGGTTAACCCTTTTACGTGAAGCGAGTACGAAAGCGTAAACAGTTATTCTGCGTGGTGGGATCCGCACAACGTGCGAGCGGGTCTGGAGCCGTATTTCGGGCCTGGGATGTTACAGATGGGCCGGAGTGTAGATCCGTGTCTTTGAAGATATGAACTCAAGTGCTGACAAGACATCGATCCTCTCGAATCTGTGTGGCTACCCTCGATACATAAACCAAAGATAAGAGCGGTCCGGGAAGATTCACAGTGAGGTGTAAAACTCAAGCACCACGTCTTCACTATACCTCAGGGGCTGGGTGACCAAGTCAAAAAGACCAGACAGATATGAGAATGCTCCTCTTCTGCTCAGTGCCTCTAAAGAACAATGGCGGTGTGTAGCAAACATTGAGCTCTTGCTCCTAGTGGCAAGCTGTCTCCTATAGACCTCATATATCCTCCGCTGGAGAACTGTCTAGAACTGATCAACATCCGCAAGTCTGCCAGCGAGGACCCAAACAGTGAAATCAACTCTCCTCTTGGCTTTGACGGCAAGGGCCTTTAGCTTCAACAAATCAACCTCAATCTCAACAATCCTGCCCATGGCCCGGCGAGCTCTCTCGGCTCTGGCAGTGCATACCTCATAGACCTCAGACCTCTGATGAGGGCACCTCTGTGTCCTCTGCTGGGCTGCCTCTCCCCGCGGTTCTCGACTGCCTACTGGCAGGAGCTCTCCGCGGCTGCACCTCTGCAACTAGAGAAGTGGTCGTCACTCTCTGTCAGGTCGAGCTCCTCAGCTCCCCTGGGACTCAGAACTTCCGATCCTCAAAGCACCGGACCTCCTATGTGAAGGTACATCCACGTCTGTAGCAGCTAAGGCTTTGTCCCACTCAGGGTCACTTGCCCTCTGCTTCTTCTTCTTCTCTGACTCGCCTGCCTTGCCTTTCCCTTTCTCCTCAGAACTCGGTCTCTGCCTGCTCATACTATCAACTGTCTGAAAGATCAACTGCAAGAAACTCTGACCAGCTAGCACAACAAGATCGGATTAAGAGCTTGGCTCTCAACCGGTCCAAGAAAGGTCTGGACTCCACAGAAACCTCAGAATCCTGCCTCTGACACTGTCCTGACCCACTGTCCAACTGTAACTGCACTACATAGGAATGCATTACATAGGAATAAAATATAGGTTGTAAGCACAAAAGGTAAGCGACTCGAAATGAAGTTCTAGCGGTAGAGTCAAGGACATATCACCGATCAAATAAAGCAAATAATCATAACGGTGATATCGACAGACTAATGCCACAATTCATATTGTAGCAATACATCCAAATTGTGAAGCGACAGGAGACTCAATGCTGAAGAACTCGCCAGAAAGACGACCGATCACCTCAAAACTAAAACCCCACGAGGGTTTTGGCGGAAGCTCGGGTGATGGCTAGGAAGAACACGGTGAGGCAAAACAAGCACGGGCGGCGCGCTCTGGCGAGCTCGAGACGACGTGGAGCAGAGCGGCGCGACCAAAACGACGGCGACGCTAGGGCAGTGTAGGCGCGCGCGAATACTGCGAGCAGGGTGGAGACGGCAGCAGTGGCTCAAGGCACGGCGGTGGTCGGAGACGGTGGCTGGAGGGGCGTGGCGGCGGCAGTAAGGCACGGCGACGAACGACAGCGAGATGATCGGCGGCCGAAGAACACGTACGATTTTAGAAAGACAGAGAAAAACACGTGCGGTTTAGGTCATAGAGTAATCAACGGCCGAGGTTAAATGAGATCAAAACAGATGGCCGAGATTTCGTCGATCGACATAGTCACCGGACTGTTCAGTCCCCATAATTTGTCCGGTGACTCCAAAACACCGGACTGTCCGGTGTCTGTGGAGAGCCGATTCCAGAGAAGTAACTGCTTCATCTTCTAATCACCGGATTGTCCGGTGAACCTGACCTAATGTTTGGTGAGTGTCTGAGTCTGCAGGTCACTCGGTTCAAAAGATACAATCTCCAGACTGTTCGGTGAAAGCACCGAAATATCCGGTGACGTCAAAAAATTGCAGAAAAAGGGTATTCTTTCTAGACATTAAGTGTCTTCACCAAAGAATCAAATAAACACCACACTTGTCTAGAAAGCGAACTCTCAAACACTCCTTTGCAAATAGATAACTCACGAAGAGTTTAGCATTTTCGCAAATCGCAATTATGATCGAGCGATAAAAACCAAAGCGAGAAAGAGGCTCAAAAAGGAAATGTATAAACCTTTAGTTCACCATCCACGTAAATGAATGTTAGAGACCGTTAAACACAGGGTTCAATGAGCATGAAGCTAAACAATTGCTTTGGTTACTTTTTGTGGAGTATGTAAATCTATATGGACAATGTAGTCACTTTTTATAGAGTAACACGCCTCTTCTATGGTTTCTATATGCGATACATGCAAACAAGCTAGCTAATGTAAGAAAATTTAAAGCATGCCTTATAGATGCAAACAAATTAAAGACATTGCATAAAAAAACCTATTCGATGTTAAGTTTGACCTATCTTAAGCTTATTCATCATATGCTCGTCGCTTTGCCTTAAGATACCCAAACCACCTTCTCAAGCTCTTTCACCATGCATATGGATATTTTAAGATGATTAGGCATCGATCTAATTTTTTTGTTCTTTTCTTTTATCTATTTACACATGATGCATGATAGGGCAAACATCTACTCCAGAGAGGAGTCCTAACTACCATGCACTACTCTACTAATTTCATCCTCCCCAATGGGCACTCTTAGAAGTGACATCGCTGCAGGTATACTGCCTTTGCATGATGTGTAACATGCGCATATACTCTGACACCCGTTTCATTATTACTCTGAGTATAAACGTGTGTCATTTGTAGCATTCTAAAAGTTACCTTGCTTGAATATACGATTTTCCCTTTTGTCATTTTCCTTTTATGAAATCAGTTAAGGTGCCAGTGTCAGGTGAATTAAAGTAACCAATATGATATATAGGAGTATATGGCTATGAGCAATTAAAGGAGGTTCTTTATGAAATGTCAGGTGAATAAAGTAGCAAATATTTACAATGCCCTGCCTTTTGTCATTTTCCTTTTATGAAATCAGTACAAGGAACAATTACCTTTTTTTAAGAGAAAAGGGCAATTACTTGTCGATTAGAACCTCTTATCCTTAACAAACTTTGTCACGCTGCATTCATCACCAGTACATGGGATGCTGTTCGACTTGTATGCATAGCTACTGCCAGGTGCCAACTACAGTAGTACAGATCATAGTTCACCTGTAGTCATTGTTTGACAGAATAAAACTAAAATTCAAGGACAAAAAACAAGTTAATTTCCTACAATAGACATTGGCTTGCATAATGCTCATCTGAGTCACACTTGTTATGGATGGCATCATTTTTTTAGTTGTCTGACACCATATCAAAATTTTCTATGTAGGCCACACTACAATGTGAACCTGAAAGCAATTGCAGTTGGTGATGTGACGCTGCAGCTTCCAACAAACACTTTTGATACAGGTGAAACTAAAGGTACAATCATTGATAGTGGAACAACGTTGGCATATCTTCCTGTGTCAGTTCATAAGGATTTGATGGATGTGGTATGAAACCTTCTATCTCAAATTTTCCTTTGTATTGAGGAACAAAATGTGATCATCGCATGATGCTTTGTTCTTCACATGTAGGTATTTAATAAGCATCAAGATCTGACCTTCCGCACTTATCAAGACTTCCTTTGTTTCAAGTTTTCTGGAAAGTATGTACGATAACGGCTCCCTGTATACTCCCGTTCTGCATACACGGATATGATATGTTGATATGGGCACTCTCCATTCATTGTTCCCTTGTGGCTGCTTTTAGTATTTGATTAATTTGTATTTGTATGTGTTCTCAACTCTGAATCTTTTAACTCTGTTACTCAACTCTTTTGCAGTGTAGATGATGCATTTACCATGGTCACTTTTAGTTTTGAAGATCTTACACTGAATGTTTACCCACATGAGTACCTTTTCAAATATGGGGTAATAACATTTCATTTCCCTTCTTTCTTGTGACTAATATAAGTAGCTATACTGTCAGTTCATTAGCTAAGTCATTTATTGCCAAACAATTTATAGAGCTCAACCTACCATCTCAAATAACAGCAATTGTAATTTTTTTACCGTTCTTTTTGTGCTGTGCACTGATTTGTCAAAGAAACATTTGTATTTTAACACTTCAGGATTAATCATTCTTATACAGGATTAAACAATGAAATCTGTGATCTTTTAGGCTTTTGCATTCTGAGTTTCTTACACTACAGGCTGTGATAGCATCTCCTGTGTACATGCATTTTAACCAGGCAATCCATGATATAAATCTAATGAAGTGAACGAGACTTGATGCTCTGTCTGATTTATTCCTGAATCGCTAATATTTTTGCCAGATAACTGTCTACATTAGCTGCCTGCAATTCGCTAATTCTTTTTACCTCAACGGAGTCTAATGCAGACACACTTTTGAATGTTATTAAAATCTATTATTATATAAAGGAATTTGACAAACTTCTGGAGCCATCACAATCATTTATTTTAACGTCGTCCAAGATGATTTGCTAAAATGCTAAGTTTTTAGAGAGGAACTCAATATGCTATTGTCTTTATGTAGCATAATTTTTAATGTATGGGGTTTCAAAATGGCAGATTACAGACCAAGGATGACAAAGATTTGGTGCTTTTGGGAAGTACAAGCTGTTCTGTACTACTAACCTGTTTGTTTCTGCTAATTGCTTCTAATGCTCAGAAACTTCTCTGCATTCCAACCCTTCACCACTTTCTGAGTATGTAAAAGCTCTTGTAAAGGTTGATAGGCTGGATGAGAGTGCTTTGCTTAAAACATTGCAGAGAGGTACCCAAATCCTCTAACCTATATCTATTTATGGCTAATTAGTCTTCCTTATGCTATCTTGCATGTGAAATGTTGCTGTAGAACTTTTATTATTTCAACAACAACAAAGCCTTTAGTCCCAAGCAAGATGGGGTAGGTTAGAGATGAAACCCCGAGAGACGACTAAAAAGGAGCAACAACCGGCAATCAAGGTTGAATGAAATTGCATTGCCTGCTAACTACTTCTACAGCACTTGCATTGTTGTAGCTGCATATGTTTGACCATCTGATGTTTAACAAGATACAGAGCATTATATAGTGTCTAATAATTCAGGTTTTGATAAATGAATGTAACATCAGTAAATCAACTCTATCTATCAGTTTAAGAATGTTTTGTGTGTGACACATTTTATTTTTCTATCTTGAGTTTAGAAACATGATCTATGTATGTGCTCTTTGTGCCATTACCCAATGTCCATTGAGTGGGGCTATTCTAATTTTCTGTTTGAATAATCATATAGTTAGGCTATGTCTAGGGGAGCCCTTCTAGCATTTTCTGTATGAATAATCATATATGCATTGTCCAACAGCTTATGGCGTGATTCATATGTATTCCTTTGGCATTCATGCATGTCTCGTGCAGTCTGTTGTAGTTGCGAAGCTTCAAGCTGTGGGAGGCAGAGGAGCTTGCCGAGAACAACATCATCGGCGATGACCCAATCAGGGATTCAGGTGTTTTATTGGCACCTTCAAGCCTAGCGCATCCTCCGGCCCAAATGCAAGCTCGGTGTGGCGGTGATGAAGCTCCAGAAGGTGTATGACATGTACAAGAGCTACTGCACTCAGCGGAACCTTGCTGACTGCGCCGTCGTGGTGGAAGGCGTTGGACTTCATGTTCCTGAAGGACAGCTCCATCTCTTTCAACAATAGCAGCAAGCCTGAGACAGCGGCGTCGCAGTGGGTGCAGGCAAGAACGATAGCTGCCAAGGTGATTTTACTGCAACCATACAATACGAAACTTTTGGAAGGTGTTTTGCTTATAGGTAGCGCTTTCAACCAAATTATCACAAAAGAATTGTCTTTTGAACCCTTTCAGAGTTTTGCTTCAAGGTCGCAGCAGTTGCCTTCAATGCCAGGTATAGTCAAATTGTCTTTCGGTCAACTTCAGATTTTTCTTTTGGCAATGGAGAAGTGATTCTTATGATTTACCAGTGGTTTAGAACCAAATAGCTGCTTTTAAATGCTGTTCAAGTTTCAGCATGCACAAGTTCTTGGTTAAAGTGTTCACTGTATTGAAATTAGTATAATTTGTTTGTTCATTCATCATGCAAGTTATGTATTTAAACTATTTCATATGAGATGAAGTTTTACTTGATTGGCAGCCTTAGTTTGAATTTGTTCTCAATTATGGCTGTTTTAAACTACATCATATTGTCTTCCCTTATTGGAGAAGGATATATCACATTGCCCTGCCCGTAGCGTAGCACGGGCACTCGGACTATCTTAGAATAATCTTAGCATAAATGCATTTTAGAAAATCCTCACTGCATTTTTGAACTACCATAGTTACTAGAATTTCTATGCCCGTGCATATTGCCATTAGTCACTTGGCAATAATAAAAGGTATAAAACACGCTGGCATATTGCGAGAAAGTAAAGTGAGTTGCGCCATGAACTATCAGTTTTGCTTCACATGAAGGATTGTTCGTAGCCTATTTTCAGATGAATTTGGATATATTATTAATGTTCTATTTATGGTAAGCATCCGTCAACAGGAAGGATTATGTAGCAGCTAACTAGCTGCGGTCAACTGAGATGTGTTTCAAAGTTTGTTTTGATGCCTGTTCAATTAACTGTATATTAATCATATCCGATCTTGCCTTTCATGTATCACGCGAAAACAAATTTTTTGATGAATTATATGAATAATTCTTTGATGAAATCAATATATTCATGACATATGTTCTTGAATTATTCATTTTATCTTATTTATATCGTAACGAATTTATGTCATGTTATATTTTTTTTATCAGAAGAAGTAAATATTATATTGTCTTTCTGAATCGAATGTTAAATGCATCGTTTTGCCCTGCTAGCACGGGCATCGGTGCTAGTAATTTAAAATATGTTGCTCTGTTGAACATTACCCAACAAGAGAAGTTGTTCCCAATGCATGTCTGTTACAGCAGAACTGGAATGATCTTAGAAGCTCTGGAACCTTAACCAGAAAATCAAAGAGCAGATGGGACCTAGCTGTCATCATCTGCATGTTCTTCCTCTTGGTTGTGTGATAGGAGTGGTGCCTAGCTGCCATTACTTGGTTCACATTCCCTCCCCTGGCCTCCAAACCGCTCGTATCCACTCTCCATCTTATCCTGAACATTTTATCTGCCCCAAACGACCCATCTCTATCTTCTGTTACTCAACCAGCAATTAAAGCAGCGGCGCCTCCACCAAAAATCACTACTGCCTTGAGCTACTCCACGTTAAGGTGGATGCTGCAAGGAAGAGCTTTGTGATTCCTTGGATCTTATTGTGGCCTGGAGGTGACCATATCTGTTAAGAAATTGTATTTGAAGATCAAAGAATTGTGGGATTCTCAAAGTTGCAGCAGCTAATATATACAAGTGCATGCACATAACGAGAGATGGTGTTCAGTTTACATGAGAAGGGTCCAATCACGTCGTTTCTTCACTTCTTGCTTCTAGAACTGAATTGCAAGATAACAATGTTGTGGCTAGTCAGAGTTCATAACCATTCAGCAGTTTTTGTTTCCTAGTCAGATATTAGCCTCTAAAAAATAATGCAACAACACTCCTTTTCATAAGACCAAACTTGACATGATACTATTCACAGGTGGGATGTAATTGTTGCTGTCAAGTAAAATTCAGAAATTTCTGTGCACATACATTGAGAAAAATGCAAGAAACAGACTTTGTATATTTCAGAACGATAGACATCTAAAAACTGATACATGTCAGCAAGTCCTATCCCATATGGAATATTCCATATTTTCAACCACGAGAATCCATTGCACAATGCTCATCAGAGCGTAGCTCTCAGCATCCCTAAACTCTTTTATAGGCTGGTGGTTGTTACGCCCAAGTTAATCAGACTTATCTCCTGCAGGTAGTGCTCAGCGTCCAATGCGGCCAAGCACCCTGCACCATCCACAGTCAAATGCAAAATTAGGTGTTTGTCATCAACATTATACAGAGGTAAGCTGAAATCAGCAGTGTACCAATTCTTAGGATGATCTGTCAATGGATGCCGATGTCATCTTGACAAAATTCACAGAATATGTAAAAACAAGAAACAAAAATCGTGTGAACATCTGCCTGCTTGCCGAGGATGGCAGAAGTGAAAAGTGAACAGAGGGAGTATTAAACCATGGTCCAATGCCCGTGCTACGCTATGGGCAAGAGACAACTTGACCTCACCGTTTTGTTTAAACTATCTACGTTATACTATTCACACCGCCTATTAGCAATAGTCCAATGCCTGTGCTTTGGTGTGGCGGAAGACAACTTGATTATACTCGTTTTTTTAAACTATATAAACCCCTCATCCCAAAATAAGTGTCATTTTAAATTTTCAGACATCTATATTTGATCATTTATCTTTTTAAAAAATTATGAAAATATCTTTTTAAAATTTGTGAAATTATTTATTATTAGAAATATTTTAAGCATAACTTGTTTGTTTTTGTATTTTTTATAATTTTTTTAATAAGATGAATAGTCAAATATAGATGATTTTTTTAAAAATAAAAAATGTCATTTATTTTAGGATATAGGGAGTACATAGTAATGAACTCGTGACACTCAGCATGGAATTGGAACTCTAACTTGCTCAAGATTATAGAGTTGCTCAAGATTATAAACCATCCAAGTGCATAAACATGCGGACATATACATCGGTCATACTATGTAAAACCATATGTACCTTTTGAGTGCATAGACCATATGTACAATCAATGGACATAATCTTTTTCCTCAGATACACTTTGTTACCATGAGATGCTGATTCTTATTTTCAAAGCTACTTGTGAAGTCCATTCATAATGAATATGGGTAATACCCTAATTGCTGGGGCGTTGAGCACCAAATTTTGCATTATTGCGTATTATCCATACCTACCACTCGAGAATGCACTGAAGATGAGCATGGAGAAGCAGAATCACTTGTATCAATAGTCACGTTTGCCCAATACCAGAAAAATAGACATCCAGTTCATCGGATAGTTGGACCACACAATCAATTGGCCCTCCATGTCCTCCCTTGTGGGTACTGATACCTCCATATGGGCATTCCATTACCAGGCATACCCGGAGAACACACGAACATGCCATTGGAGTAGCATACAGAGCAACAGCCATAGAGCAGGTCCTCAAATCCTCATCACCTCCAAAACAAGATAGCTCTAAGAAGGTATATCGGATGGACTGACCAACAGTCACGCGGAGCCAGAGTTTGTGATGGATAGATACATTCCACACAGATATACTAAGTCTAACACCCACTGGTCAGCCGCAAACATATAATAGTGCATTCTCATTGTCATGCACTTGCAAGACTGCCCTTATTACTTTAAACATTCCATAATCTTTTTGTCGATTTTAGATGGAAGAGGTCAAGCAAAGGGTCAATGTTGCTGACCAGAGTATCGCCAACATTTTTCTTAATTTTTTTGCCAAAGTCAGATTGCTCACAGGAGCCATCAGATCACAGAGCTTGTAAGCGATTAGTTACCCAATGCAACTTATCCAAAACTTGTTTAGGATCAAGTCCATTTTTTTGACGGTCTAAATAAATTAGCTATCAGAGCAAGTTACAAGACTTGAATCTCAAGTTCTCTACTTACTCCAGCATAACAACATTCCATCCTTCTTATTTATATATCTAACTTTTCAGCTAAAACATCAAGTGAAGTCTGGTCAAAAGCATATAAATTTTATGATTGAATTAACTGCAATATTTCAACAATGAACCATATTGCATTAAAATACTCACACAAACTCAAGAATGCACCTGCTGATCCAAAAGAATTTTCAGACAATAGCTTTAGCTCTTCTTTGCATGTTCTGCATTCAAGAAAAATGGAATCACTTAAAAATTTCTCAAAGTTCAGAATTGCAGATTGGTTGTGCAAAAGAAAGGAATAGTAATTAATACCTCAGAATAGTCTGGAGTATGAGTTTGAAGTACGAGTTTTGTAGGATAGCATGACGAAAATGACATCTAGGCACCTTTTTCCTTTGTGGTATTCTCCCATCTATGACTACCATCTTCCCCCACAGTTTCAAAACTGCAGCCCTCAGATCGTCCGGACTCTGCAGAAAATAATCTGTTCTCCAGAAATGGCAGTCTGCAATTTTGAGACAAGTACGATATGAGCGAATCCTGATTAACCACTTCACCTACTGTAGATGAGACCTTCCCACCAGGGAAATTGCATGTGGGAAGATAACCAATGGTATATCCAACTTATACTCGTTGTCAGAAAAAGGTACCGAGATAGAAACTATTAACAACGCCTTGATCCTAGGTTTGTCCAAGATAAGCTCTCCATCAGATGCTATACTGATCTAATATATAAAGATAATGCATATTAGAAAAATTAATCATGATGGAAGAATACCAACGAATTGACATGATAACCTAGGCAATAGCAAAAGACCATAAAGTGAAAGTTCATACTGTTTACAAAATAATGTAGAACATGGAGGCACTATACCATGCCCCTATAGAAGTTGTTTGGCAATATCAAAGAGTTATGGAGCAGGTTGCTTTCTTTGCATGTCCTAAATGTATGTGAAGTAACAGTACGATATAGGTTGTAGTTATAGGAAAAAGAGAACTGCTCTGCATTGCCATTGATCCTGTGGCCAATCATGGAAGATGATGAGTCAGCAATTTAAAGTCTTCATTTTTGTTCTGTGAATATGTTTCATTGTATTTACAAATGACCAAGCACATATGACTGACTAATCACACTTTGGGACATACATTATGAGGCAATAAGTTTCTTTAAAAAAGAATCTTGTACCAAGAGTTTAATGCATGTGATTTCACTGCAAACATGCTTGTGTATCAGTCTTACTAAACTTGAAATCTACAAGTACAAACCAAATTGGCAAGCATAAGTATAGGATCCAAAATAACACGAGGTACCTATCAAGCACAACACTATGACCCACTCAGTCAAGCAGACATAAATTTAGGAAGTGGCGGACCTCCTTTTATTCAAGGGCATCGTTGAATGCCCAAAATTTTTATCAAATGCTTGAAGCATGTATTAAAGTATACGTAAGGAATTAGGATCAAAATTCAGGAAATGTGAGTCAAAAACTAAGAAAATGAACACCAAAATCCATATTTATCTTTTTTTTTTTGAATGCCTAGCTCATAAACTCTGGGTCCTCCACAGAATTTAGGCATTCGGCATTCGGTGGCTTTGAATAAACAAAGGATTTTCTGGATATGAGATAATGGAATTAATTAGAAGCAACAGATTTTTCCAATACTCTGATTCATATACGTGCGATTGCAGTGAAGCTTCTTCTTACGCACATGAATGGGGAAACTGAGCAAGTACGCTAGGTACTGCAAGTGGAGATCTAGAACGTAATTAGGACTTCTTACCGGCTCCTGAAGGGTGCAGTTGAGCTGACGACTTGCTGCGACTCATCCTCGCCGACCTTGCATCGGACACCATCGCCAACCACCGACTGCGGGGCTGCCTGCTGTGATTGACTTGACGGCTCTTGCGGGATGGCACAAGTGGGATGCAGTCTACAGCTTTGAGCCATTCATCCAAAGAGTTCAGAAGGCGGGAGGGAACTGAAGAATAAAAGGGAGAAGCCAATCGAGCTACAGACTGCAGGAGACGAATTCGACCTGAGGCTCACCTCTCTGGATTGCAGCGAGGAGGCACGCCTGCTCGTCGGGAGAGAGGAACTTGGTACAGAGACACACCCCCTGACCCCTACCATGGTCATCCACCTCAAGGGATTCCAGTCGGTCTGGCAGTCGCCACACGCCGGCACGGCTAGGGGCGACGCGGATACGGTGCTGGCGGCAAAGGCGGCGCCCTCTGACTCCAAGTCTCCAATGACAAATGCGCGCCGCCGCCGTCTGTCGGCACTGGCGCTCGGATAGAAGGGGGTGAGGCCTTGAGGTGGCGTTTGAATAATGGAGAGCAGTGGCATACCCTTCACATTTTTAAAACAGAGACATTTTTGTAAATTGGAAAATGAGTGATGGTTTGAAATTGAGAAATGAATAAAAAATTGAGATTAATTGAGATAGAGGAATGAAGGCTCCAAATCTCCTTCCGTTTTTTATTTCTCAAACTCTTTCTCAGACCTACTTATTATCAAAGATTAATTTAATATATGTTATTATAATTTTGAAAAATTTAAAATATACTATTCGAATTCACGTGTCATTCAAACAAAATTCTATCTATTATTAACATATTAAAAATATATTTCAAAATTTACAAAATTATAATGACATGTACTAAATTCGCATTCGCCCCGTTACCAAACGGCCATCTGGACAAGCCTTCAGTGCTCCCGTCAGAGTATTCATAGGTGCTCTCAACACGTGTCACAATTATATTGGTCATCTTTCCTTTTTCTCGGATCCAGCACAGTAATGAATTTTTGGTAGCTCTGAGTTAATGGAGAGCAGTGGCATACCCTTCCCGTTTTTAAAACAGAGACATTTTCGTATCTGAAACTCAAATAAAAATTACTTGAAATCTAGGTTTAGTTAAATTGTCTTTGGCCAATGTCTTTTTATAAATTTAATTAATTTTAATAACATAAATTATATATATTATTAAATTATTTCTTACGAGAATTTAAAAATACAAATACTACTCCATCCGTCTTAAAAAAAAGTGTGTTTAGGTTTCATGCTATCTACTTTTTAACCAATGATTTTGACAGATTCAATTAATTTTAAAAACCTAAGACTTGCCCTTTAAATTAGTCAAAGATAAATTTGACTAAATATAGATGTAAAATTATTTTGGAATGTTTTTAAGTTAATGAAATCTATAAAAATTATTAGTCAAACTAAGATGATATGAAACCTCAAATGTGTTTATTTTTAGATGGAGGGAGTGCTAATTTTTTAAAAAATAAAGTCTAAATTACTACCTTTAAGTATAGCAAAGTCTAAATAACTCTCTAAACTATTTTTTTTTATTTTATCCTCAGTACTTTGCTATTTGGCTTAATTTACCTCTATTATAATTTGTTTTTTTCCTTCAAATATAAGCATAATTTTAAGCTAAAATTTTACAAGATGATAGAGCACATCGTAACACATGTTAAAAAATACATCATATTTTTTATCATTATTTTCATATAGTTTTGTGCTCTGCGGATTAATTTATTATTAAATATTCTTTTCAATGAAAATAACAATAAAAAATTATGATGTATTTTTTCAACATGGGTGATTATGTGATCTATCATCTCATTAATTTTTAGAGTATAGAAAGATAAAAAAAAAACAAATTATAGTAAAGGGTAAATTATGTCAAATAGTAAAGCTGTGGGGATAAAATAAATTAAAAATTAGTTTAAAGGTTATTTATACTTTGATATACTTGAGAGTAGTAATTTGGATTTTATTCTTTTTTAAAAAACGTTCCATGACTTGTTTTTACGAGAGAAGCTAATAGGCGGGATGGAAACGGAAGCAACAGAAATGACAATATCCGTCTTTGTATTGTCCTGGGCCCAAGAAAAGAAGCAGGATCAATAGAATCGCGACACATGTTGGAAACACCTGCGGAAGCACGCAGAGGGGAACACCGAAGCCGCGTCCTTGAGGGTAAGGAACCCGTGAACTGAAACGGAGTGATACCCAACGAAAATCTCGCCGGAGGACTCGATGTTTTCACTTTCGACGAACGGCGGCGGAGATTGCGGCTGCGGGCGGAGTTCGATTGCCATCCGAGCGTGAGTGCGTGACACGAAGTACGGATGACTCTTACGATTTTAATAGGTATGAGAGATTACTATCGTGGTTAGACCTAACGGACCGTGCTGGATTGTTGCCATTTTCGCTGTCGTTGAATATTATTTGGATAATACTCCTAGGTGGAAAAAGAAACGCACTCAAGCTAAGGTCGCTCTGATTCGTATCAACGGAACTAACGGGTTCACATGGCCCAGGACTTTTACTCTGATGAAACATGGCCCAATATATTCACAGCCTTTTGAACAAGAAATAAGTCCTATCCATCTTTCTCAACTATTACAGCTGTTTAATTTTTGTCTCTCATCTAAAATACATAGTATTTTGATTTACTTAACTTTTCAACTCATTTATTTTTTTTTCTCTGGATGGTTTTAAGAGCAGTTTTGTCTTTCGTGGCAGGGTGAGGTGGATGAGCACCTAACTCACCGTTCAGATGACAACATGTGGCTATCTATGTGGCATTTTTTTTAATATAGGCTGCTGACATGACATAATCTGCTGATGTAGACATCCGATTTAGCATGGTTTTATTTTTATATTAAAAAACAAATACTTAACGATATCAAAAAAATTATAAATTTTTTTCGAGGTTTAAATCATTTTATAGGGAACAAATTTTATTTTAAGACCAATTTAAAATTTAAAACATATTTTATTTTACAAATTTAGAAAAAAAAATAACGATAAAAATAATCTAGATCTTTGAAACGATACCATAAAACCTTATATATTTTTCTAAATTTTTGTAATTCTAATTATTTTCATTGTTTCATATCCATTTTCTTTAGAAATTTATAAATTTCATATTTGGAACTTGAACTTAAATTCAAAATTCAAACAGGGAGCTAAGTCACTGTCACGTATAAATCTGCTTTCCGAATTTTATAAAAATAAATCAGTTTCAAATTTGGAGATGAGTTAAAAATAAAAGTTGTTCCTCATGAAGAGATATATCATATACAAAGTTTCAAATTCATCAGAGTTAGGGAAGTCATATTCTTGATGCAAAACAGAAGGCTGCTGATGAGTCACTGTCCCGTTATAAATCTGTTTTTTGAATTTTGAAGAAATAAATCTATTTTGAATTTGAAGGAAAAAAAATTGGTTCCTCATGAAGAGATCCGTCATTCTAAAATGTTTCAAATTCATCAGAGTTCGGAAAATCATGTTTTGAAGCAAAACAGAAGGTTGTTGCTTAAAAAAAAGGCCTTTTTTTTCTGATTTTCCCCAAATTTTTTGCAGCCTTTTGTTTTGCCTAAAACATGATGTCTCAAACTCAGATGAATTTGAAACTTTGCAAGATGATAGATCTCTTTATGAGGAATAACTTTTGTTTTTGACGCATTTCAAAATTTGAAACTGATTTATTTCTACAAAATTCAGAAAATAGATTTTATAATAGGACAGTGACTCAGCTCTCTGTTTGAATTTTAAATTTTAATTTAAGTTCAAAATGTGAAATTTTTAAATTTATAAATAAAATGAATGTGAAACAATGTAAATACTTGAAATTATATGAATTTAGAAAAAAAAATTTATCCACTGGTTTCGAATTTAAAATTTTTTCTGAAACTAAATTTGTTCCCTATAAAATGATTTAAGCCTCTGCAATGTTTTATAACTTTTTGAAGTCGTTAAGTATTTATTTTTAAATTTAGAATAAAAATAAGTTAAATCCAGTGTCCACGTCAGCACAGCATCACATTGGCAGTTCACATCAGTAAGTAAATACTACATCACGCTGTCACAGGACAAAACTACCCTAAAAATCGCTCAGAAAAGAAAAAAAATATCAAATTAAAAAGTAGAAGTCAAAATATCTGATATTCTGGATGGAAAATAAAAACCGAATGACCATAGTGGAGTGAGGTCAATAGGATTTATTCCTCGCGATCATCGGCTCCGCATAGGCTAAAACGGAGCCCTCCTCCGACCACCTCGTTATTGGGCTGACGTGGGCCGTCTTTTGTTTCTTTTCTTGGTATTTTTAATTCCTGCCCGTGCCCCAAGCTATGACGGGCCTTTTTGTTAGCCTTTTTTTCTTCTAGTTTCTACCGCTGGTGCTCCTTCCCCTGTAGCCGGTGGTATGAGCGAAGCTTTTAATTCCTGTTCGTGCCTCAGGTTTGGCCCTTTTAAAAAAAAATTATTTTTATTTTTTACACAGTCGGTGGTATGAGAAAAACTTTAGTTTATTATGTACTTATATGTTGTTTTTTATTTTATCTTAAGAAATATTATTTCACCAGTATTTCAAAATTATTTCACTATCATTACATTTATTCAGTGCACGTCTCCTTTCAACTGAACTCATTTCTTTAAATTTTTTTCTTTCAATTTGTTTTCTTTTTATGTTTTTTTAACTGCTCTCATACACGCAACCATCGAAATATTTAGAATCTTTTCTTTGTATTACTATAACAGTTGATTTTACTACTAAAACAATTGACTGTTATGATTGGAACAAAATATATTCACTACTAGAACAATTAAATCTTACTACTGGACCAATTGACTTTTATGATCAGAATAAAATATCTTCACTACTAGAACAATTGAATCTTATTACTGGAACTATTGACTTTTATAGCTCAAACAATTTATATTCACTACTAGAACAATTAAAACTTACTACTAGAACAATTGACTTTTATAACCGGAGCAATTTATATTTACTACCAGAACAACTTTTATAATTTATAATTTTCATTTTGTAGGAAG
>BCLG01000050.1:55049-66925 GCA_001602295.1 Zoysia matrella
GATATTTCAAAAATTTCCAAATATTTTGATTAGAAAAAAAATTCTGAATACATTTTTATTTTTGTTATATTTTGTATGTGACGAATGTTGTACTTAAGGCGTCATAACTACTTTGTTAATTGTAACCAGTACTACGCTCTAGAAATTCAGAAAAATTTAAAATCTATTGGAACAGTAGTGACTGCTTGCATCGTCCCAATTATGACACATTTTTCAGTTGGGCATGAGAATTAAGAAGAATAGAAGAGGTGAAATATACTTAAAATGAGAAAGAGAGATATTTTAGGATTAGGCACGAAAACTAAAAGGAGTAGAAAATGTAAGATATACTAAAACGAGGAGGAGAAAGAAGATTTTGATTAGGCACGAGAATTAAGAGAAGCAAAAAAATAGGATATAATGCAAAGGAGAAGGAGATGTTTTAGAATAGGCATGGAAATTAAAAAGAGCAAAGAAGGTGAAATATACTGAGAGATGGAGTTAGAATAGGCATGGAAATTAAAAAGAGCAAAGAAGGTGAAATATACTGAGAGAAGATGGAGATGGTGAAGTATTGTCAGGGAGAAAGTGTATTATAAAGTGAGAATAATTTATAATTTTTTTAAAAAATAGAAAGGTTTAAAATAATTTATAATTTAGGGCGGAGGGAATAGCATACAGCCCAGCCAAATGTTGGACCAATAACCATATTACGCCAGCAAATAAAACAGTTAAAAAATAGAAAATCAACTCACGACCAGAGCAGCCCGATGTGGCGGTGGTCGGAGCTTGTCTTGATTAGGCCGTACGCGGAACCTAATGGCACCCCTTATTCCTTTGGACAAATCTGAACTGGTTCCATGCTAAAGATGTCCAAATATATAGGCTGGCCCAAGCCTAGTTATATGATAAAGATGTCCAAAAAAGCTAGATCAGGCCTTAGTTCTAGGCTAAAGATGTCCAAATAGGCAGCTCAGCCCTGTCTGGCCCTGACACGAAGCGGGACGTGCCATGCTGACCCAAGGGATCCAGCACCGACCAATAGCATGGACCGATAATTATTATTCATGTCGGGTTAGTCCATTTGGTATTTGGTATGGTGGTGCATCTATCATGGTGACCTGTGTCGGTGACCGGTACAGTACGATCGTGAGAGTGGTGTGTCTTCGTATTTGATATAGCTTAATTTGCAGAAGACTCAGAGAGATTTTTTTACCTGATTCGGGCCACCTCGAACGGTATAATGCTCTACGTCTAAGGATGGTTTATCTCGATGAGAGAGTATAAAGGGTCAGATTCTCGCTTCGAGAGAGGATCCGGCACTTAGATCCTGGGTGCTCGACGCACATATTCGTGGTGTTGCTTGCACGTAGACGGTTATTACCCGTAAGGGCTCTGAGTTTTGGTTTTTCTGTGTTCATTGTTCTCCCTTGTTCTATCGCTTCCCGGGCCCTCTTTATATAGGGCGGTTCGAAGTTACAAAATAGAGGGGCCTTACGTGGTTCTGCTATCTCACTGACAGGTGAGTTCTCCACTGGTATCGTCATCATTCGTTACGCCCATGCGCGGGCGTGACCCGTCGTGTCGCACACTGCGGCGGACACTGTAGCGTCTGTTTGGCACTGTAGTGTCAGCCACAGTGCCGCTGGGTCTTGTCTGTTGACTCCCGTGACCCGTCTGATTCTGCGGCTTTAGCTAGAGTGTCGTCGTGGTGAAACCCGTCCCGTCCCGTCAGAACGGTTGGCGGTTGCCTACCGAAGCAAATATGACATAATACCGTACCTACCCCAAGGATCGGTCCTCGAGGGTCGGCTCTCGGAGGTCGGCATCACCGGGCATCTTAACGCGGCTAAGACTTGTCTTTCGTAGACCGTCGCCTCGGGGGTCGGACCGCGCATTCGTGCGCCGTCGTCCCACCCCTAAACTTCTTAAGGTCTTGGCCCACGTGTACGAGTACGGGTCGTCAAGTATCTGGGTACATGATCCCGACAACCTGTTTAGAAGAAAGTCAGTGTTAAATAATGTAAAATAGGTTGTGGCTTATTTAGAAGAAAATCAATGCTGAACGATGTAAAATAGACTTGCCCAACCAAAATTTCCGTGCTTCAGGCCAGCCTAAGAAGCATAGCATTTGGTCCTATCTACGTTCTATGTTGGCCTGGGCGATTTCACTCTCGGTGTCTTGTTCGCGACGATGTGCCATGTCTGACCAAAATTCAAACCGTCTGTTTATCGGTGTCCCCAAATCAATCCACTGATGGCAAGAAAATCAAGCTATCAGAAGAGCCTTCCGAATCGAAATATAGAGATAACAAGAAAATTTCTATATTAACCTTAGATCAATAGTATCATTTTATTTTTAAGAGCAATTTTTCTAGCCAAGCCCTTCACATTCCTGTGTTTTTTTCTGTTATAATTCGAACCGAGGATCTAGTCGTGAGCCACAAAATCCAAGCACTCCTTCTAAAATTTGGAGCTATTTATCTTAAACTCCATCTTAGATTATCTTCATAAACTCCTTAAAAACTCATGCTAATTTAAATTATTGAGGATTACATAAAAAGTTATCTTCAACATATCCCTAAAGACCCTCTAATTTTGTGTTGGTAAATTTTCATCATCTGCTGGTAGAAATAGGAGATTTTTATCTCATTTTTAAAATTTTAGGGAATTAAAATATGGAGACTATTCGAGAGGAATAAAAAATGGACCCAAAAGTTTTTAGGTTGAGCTAAAACATGCTTTTATGTTTGATTTTATGAGAACTTCATAAAAATCAATTCAATTTCACAATACAAAATGTAGAAATTGAAAAACAAATCTCGTGTTCGAAACAGAGCCTTAGTTGCTATGACTTGTTCGATGAAATTCTGCAATCGCATACTATTCTTTTTTACCTTACTTGAGTGACCTATGACTTGTCCGATGAAATCCTGCAACAGCCGTACCTCTCTCTTTATACCTTACTTGAGCCAGAGTTAGTGGCCATAGTCCTATGAAGACCAAAGTTCTGCCACTGTTGTCAATCATAGAAATACACCCTTCTCACACATACAGTTCCAAGGAAATTACAAACTCAGACGGGGAAAGGCTTTATGAAGAAGGTGGTGAACTGGTGATCAGATCCTTGAGGTCACCGGCGAAGGTGTAGCATCTCTCCCGCCGAGGTATATAACCTCATTCGTCTTGGTCAGGTTCACAACCAACTGCGCCGCCGGTAGTACGGCGGGGTCCATCTCCATGCGTGCTCAGTTGATCCTCCTCCATGCGTTCTCCACCATCGCCGCGACCACAGCCACGGCCTCCACGGCCACGCCGTGCTCCTTGGCGTAGCACTTGACGGAGCTCGTCGCGTCCTTTCTGTTCTTTCCCTTGTACGCCGCGATGTTGCTTAGGAATGGAGAGAGTATGTATTATATATACCTGCGAGAGGATAAAGGTGTGTAGGAGAAAAAAAGTCGGCTAGAGATGAAAGTGAGTACTTAATAGTTATTGTGAGTCAAGCTTTTAACTCATTTTATTTAACTAACAATATAAAGTAAAGAGAGTGAAGAAGAAAATTAGTTTATTTTAGAAAAATTTGAGCCGACCCATCGACCCAAAAAAATCTAAAAACTTTCGACCCCACACGCAGGGCTCGAAGGCGCCGATGTCGCCGGTCACCGCCGGCGGGCAGGAGCTGGCCTCGCCGGTTGGAGCAGCGTTGGTACTCGCAGCCATATCAACTTTTATGTGGGAGTAATGCAGCTAGTAGTACGAGTTGCTAATGACTGGCTGCACTTGCACGGCTTGATCGATCTCCTTTCTATCGGTGTCTATTTATAGAGCTTAGCCTGGCTCGCAGACATGACGTCAAAAGAGGATCACGTGTCTAATTATCTAATGGAAACTTGTATTGTCATCATTGATTTTTAACATTTAACTTTCATTATTTGTTTAAATGATTTAAAATTAAAAATTTATAAGTTGTAGTTCAAACACTTTTGACGACAAAGCTATAATAACAAAATATATTAAATTTATAATATTTTTAATAAAATAAATTATCAAAATTAATGTTTATAATCCATGATAATATTAATTTGAGAAGGAAGAAAGGATTTGCGAGCGGGCAGCTAGGCCGGCTCCTCAACGACACAATGTGATAAGCCCATGGAGAGGGAACTCAGGCCGCGATGGCCGTTCCGTGTGTAAGCCCACGAAGGCTGGAGAGGGAACGGGCCGAACGGCCTCGGCATCGCGGGTTCGTGGGCCATCGGCCTACGAACCGATCAGGATTTGTTTTTTTTTTTTAGTGATATCACTCACTCGATCGATCGGCGCCGCGCGCGGTTGAACGCAAATGCTGGGACGTGCATAACGTCCCTGTCCCCGTGTTACAATAATACTTCATCTGTTTTAAAATATAAGTATTTTTAAATTTAGTTAAAGTCAAATTTTTTATTACTTTGATCATTAATAATATATAACTAGTAATATTTTATTATACAAAAATTATATTTTTTAAATTCATCATAAATAAGTTTTTATAAAAATATATTTTTAATTAGAAATTATTTAATTTGCTAGATATTTTAGTAAAAATTAAAAGAGTTTGATCTTATTTAAATTTAAAAATGATTATATTTTATTATCTCCGTTTCGTTTTATAAATTGCTTTGAGATTGGGCACAAAAATTAAAAAAAATTGAAAAATCGAGGAGGAGGGAGATAGAGTAGAGATGTATTAAAAATGAGAAATAAAAAATAATTTATAATTTAGAAAAGCCTACGGAATGCAGAATAGTTTTATAATTTGAGACAGAGGGAGTAAGAAAGGAAGCAGGACAAAGTAGCCTAACGACGCGAAATGTGAACTACTCCAACGACGCGGCGCACAGGGGACCATCGACCGTGCTAGGAGTACAATTTTGTGCGCATACGTGTGCAAAGTCAAAAACACATTTCGGTCGTCTATGTTGATTGAATTAGTCTAGTTTTGCATGTCTTAAAAATAGGAACTAAAAAAAAGTACTATCTAGCTGGCCTTTGAGTTTTGATTCTCTAGCGTGAGGATCCGGCCTGACAAAACGTTAGAGGACAGACCACCATCTACTGACATGTGAACCACCTGTAGAACTCATCCCTTTTGGTCCACACAGTAGCAATTGGTTCCAAATTGGGTCTGGTTGGGCATTTGTCAATTCATGACATTTCTATAAACGTCATTTGAAATCTGTCATGCATTACACGATTTCTTATAGTGCCGACAAGTAAAGCCATTGAAGTTGGAAACCAGAGATAATAAGTCGCCTGTGCTGGCAACACCATGCTGCATCCACCACTGTCACAGGTGCAGCTCATGGACAAATTGGCTACCATTCATGCAACTTCTTCCACTTGTCGACAAATCAATGAAATACAACTATGTATATGTGCATCGATTAGACTTCTATATTCTGTGCCAAGTTTCACGGCTAGAAACATGCTATATGAAAAATTATCATGCATGTAAAGGATATCTCATTATTACTTGTTCATGATATGTACTGATGGGGATATCTCATTGTTACTTGTTCATCGATTTTATTGCTTTTGTAAGATGGTAGTTTCATCTATTCTATTTTTTTCGTGTTCATGTTGTACCAGTGCTGCACACCTATATAAGCATAGCATTGTGTCCCCTCCATCGCGCTTGGCTAGCACTCTGCCCCACATCTTGTGATTAATGATCAGAGTTATAATAGAGTTTGAGAGAATTTTACAGGATTTTAACAAGAATTTCGTATGAATGGAAAAATACAGGAAATTTGAAAAATTCTCACATTCCAAAGGAGGCCTTAGTGGTTAAACTTCCCTTTTATTTTATTTAATACGTTAGTTATTGTGAGTATTTCAAAATAAATGTCATTCTATACTTTTATATCTTGTTTGGAACAAAGGAACGAAAACAGAGGAATAAAAAAAATTGTAAGATTGGAGAAAACATGGAAATGAAAAAATTAGAAAAACTGCAGGAATAAAAACAGAGAAATGTAATTTTTGAAGTGTTTGGATCACAGGAAACTTAAACATAGGAATAAAAATTATAGAGGTAATTAACAAATCTTAACAGAATTTATAGGCCCAAATCACCTTCCAGCCTGCCTCCCCGTAACTCCTTGGACCCCACCCGACTCTAAAATGAAAAAAAAGAGTTAATTAGACCCATACCCTTATAATTTTGCAATTTCTAAAATATGCCCTCGTGCCATTATAGTTTTGCTAGAATTCGAAATATGCCCGTATAAGCATTTTTTCAATTGAAAATATAGCAATTTTCAATTGGAAATATAACCATATGGGTATATTTCCAATTTTTTCAGTTGAAAATATATCCATATAGGCATATTTTGAACTTGAGCAAAAGTATAATGGCACAGATCCGAATGTTAGAAGTTCAAAGGCATATTTTTAAAACAGCAAAATTGTAAGAGAATAGTTTCAATTAAAAAAAAAACACCATGCCGAGCTAAGTAGGTTGCCGCGTGACCCCAACTCCTGGCCGCACCACCGCCGGGCGACTCCGCCTCAGCTGCCACTGAGCAATCCTGCCTCCCGGCCGCGCAGCCTGCGCCACAACCCTGTCTCTGGCTGTGCCCGACCCCACTTCCGGCCGCGCCTCCCCGATGTCCCCGACCCCACCTCTTCCTCCTTCCTTTCCGACACCGACGGCGCCACTCTCACCACTGGGAGGAAGGAGAGAGGTAGCAATGGGATAGCAGCGAGTAAGTTTTCTCTTGGTTTTGAGTGGATTTTTTTTTGTTTCCTGTGTTTTGCATGTGCTGCAATTCCTTTCTGGAGGTAAGGAAGCAATGATTACTTCGATTCAAACGCATTCATACAGTTCCTTTCCTCATGAATCAGTTCCTGCGTATTTACTTTGAAAATCCCTCTTTTCAAATGCGTCTTTCACATATACATTTGATCATTCGTCTTATTTAAAAATTTATTAAAATTTTATGTATTTTATTATAAAATATTTATTATTAGAAATATTTTAAGCATTAATTATTTACTTTTATATTTTATATTTTTTAATAAAATAAATATTCAAAAGTTGAATTGTAAAACTCAAAACGTCACTTTTTTCCAAAAATTCTTTTATGTTTGATGTCTGCACAATCTAAGACTGCGGTGATGGAACCTATATACTGTACTTGACCAGCCCGTGCTCCCCTACGGACAAAAAGATAATTTGATGATCTGCACCGCTTTATTGAGAAACAATTTTATAAAAAATCATACTCTCTCCGTCCCATAGGAGAAAAGTGAGGTTTGTTTTAGCGAGGGGTGCAAAAATTAAGAAAAGTGAAAAAAGTGAGATGTGCTGAAAATGAAGAGGAAAGAGATAGAGATAGAAAAATATTAGAAAGCGGAAGTGAGAATAACTTATAATTTGAAAAAAGTTGTTGAGTTTAAAATAACTTATAATTTAAGACGGAGGGAGTATATTTCTACAACACTGCAAGGTTGACTTAATGAAATGTGATTACTGAATTAAACTTGCCACTAAGAAGGCTATCTCATTAATAAATAGTACTAAAATGCTTCATATTCGAATACATTTTGACGTATGTGCAAAAATATGTATCCCGATGTAAACCTTAAGAATTTCAAGGAAAAATAATTAACTGATACTTGCATTATTCTCTGGAAGTCTACAAGAAGCCTCGTATCAATCTTTTATATTTTTTAAGTCGAGAAGATGCAGAAATTGACATCGGGATTTCATTTTGGTGGCATACCTCCAATGCACAGGCTTAGTTCTAACTTCTTCCGAAAAAAATAAATATAATACATAACGAAACTAAATTACTAAAGTGATAAAAAAAAACAGCAGTGCAAGATACTCGTAATGCTTGAGCCAAAATCTGCAATATTGACGTTCCATTTGGATTCGAGAAAAAGATTTTCTGACGTCAGGTCACAATGAACAACTATGATATGGTCTATATATATATATACACACACGTCAAAAGGGAAGAAAATATAGTTGTACTGAATAAACCAAATGAATACACATAGTCTACCTAGCTTGGAAACTGCCCCCGTACGTGACAGAAAAATGGCTGAGGGAAACATGCAAGACATCTTTGCCAAATCTTCAGGCAAGCTTGTCATGAGAGCACAGCGAGGATCGTGTTCCGCTAGCGGCATATGCTCTGAGTAAAGTTTGCGCCGTTTCAGGTTTGAGCTGCATTCTAACACGGGAGCATGCCTGTGACTCAACAAGCTGATCTCGATCTGTCCAAGCCATTCAATGTAGACAGGTCTGCCTGCCATCGTATCAGCTTCTTGAAGTTCGAATTCCTAAGATGGCATTTTATAGAACTAATAACCAAATATATTTAGTTTCATTAGAAACTTTGTGGTCATTTGTGGTAGTTGCAGTTACCTCGAGAATGGTGATGCACCGAACTCCTTTCTCCATTGCAGCATATCAGACCACATCTGTTTTGCCTTCTCAATATCAAACTTTCTTGCCTTCAAATACTGTCACCATGTCTACAGTACTCCATAAAAAAACTTCAGTAATATGACCGAACTGACTCTGATGAGTAACAAGCAGGAACCAGAATCAGACTATACAGAGAAATTTGACCTATTTAATATTACTGAAATTTAATATTAAAATATATATAATTTGACCAATTTATGTTTAAAATTTAGATTTTTTGATATTATATAATTAATTTTTTGTATATTTTTTAAAAATAAAATTTATTTCTTTTTTGTACTTCGGGTCAACCCAGCCCGTGTAAAATCATCCGAGTCGTACTTGGGCCTGAGTAGTCGGCCTGCGGCCCGTTGGTCAGGCATAGAAGCAACTGGGTACCATCCCTAGAGGAGGAGCGGCGGCGACGCTGCCCAGGGGAGAAATAGCGGCGACGCCCACCAGGGAGGAGTGGTGGCGCACGCCAAGGGACTAGGGAGCGAGTCGGGCAGGGCAGGACAGTCAGGCAGGGCAGGGGTATAGTAAGCTGACTATAGAGATATGGGCTTGTTTAATGAGTTGCGCTGTTTTTTTCTATTCTTTTTTCCTTTCTCCCTTCTTTCTTCCTTTTCCTTTTTTCTTTTTCTTTTTCCCTTGTCTAACCCTGTTTCCTTATTTTTTAGGCTGGTTGAGCACCTCTTCGCCTCACTGCCTTCAAAATATAATGCACCACGTCTGAGGGAGGATGCTTAGCAGGTGTTTCAAAACCGCGGAAACCGGTTTTCAGTTTTTAAATGTTCAAAAAATTCAAAAATTCAAAAAACAATTGAAATCCAAAAATTGGAAAAACCGAGCGGTAAACCGGAAAAACCGATCAAACCAATTTGATTTCAAATTCAAAAATTCAAAATCGAAAAAATCGGTCGGTAAACCGGAAAAAAGTGGTTTTCGCTCTAAAATTCAATTTTTGCATTTGTCCAATTTTTACGGTTTATTGTAGCGGTAATTCCAGTTTTCATGAAAATCGGCACACCGATTTTCGGAGTCCAAAGGGTAAATGAAACCTTGTGCTTGAGGAGGAAATGTGAGCAGAGAAGCCAAATTTCCTGTTAGCCTGAGACACTTTTAATGCCACATTTGTCATGGCAACTCCAGATTTCAGTTTGGGCTTTATGATTTGTTCAATAAGCTTGATTTTGCTCGTAGCTCCTGTCATCTTATAAAAAAAAAATACTCTTTCTGATTTTAATATTGACACCGTTGACATATAATTGAACCGTTCATCTTATTTAAAAAATATGATAAATATCATACATTTTATTATTATTTACTTTATCATTAAAATTATTTTAAATATAACTAATAATTTTATATATTTGAACAAATTTTTGAATAAAACAAACAGTAAAAGGACATTAAAATTTACATGAGGGAGTAGGAGTGAAGACACTGTTCTGCAGCAAGAAGCTGGAGGTGGAATAGTTTCAATCGCGCCATAAAATAGTGATTACTGAACGACATCGCTGGGGTTTAGGCCGAATTGGTTTCTCTCGCTTGCAGAGAGACATTGCAATACAGTGCCATTCTCTGGTCCGATAAGCAAGGGACCGAGCACGTTGGACGTAGCTCCGGCGGTGCCGGCGGCCGCGTCTAGGCAGAGCACGTGCACGTCCGGTCGCCGCCCACCGCGCCGTCTAGTGGCCTGTTTTGCGGCGGCAGCACACGTCACGCGAGCTGGCAGGCCGCCGTCTTCGGCGGCGTCCACCTGTCACCGGAACGCGAGGTGGCCATTGCAGAGTAGCGGCAGAGGACAATTCTTCTATTCAATCCCATTGAAAGGCTTACTTATTGCTGCCCTTAATCACGGTAATAACAGCACGATCAAATTAAGGTGAGAGCGAAACGCATGAGATGAAATCGTTCCGGAATTTGGGCGATGGTAATCTTGCAGCCGGTGGATTGGAGCAAGGGCGTATTAAGTGCAGATTATTACGCATATTATAGTCTGAATTTATATGCGGCATGGTAATTGTCAGCGTTCTGACCATCGACACAGCAAAGATACGATCGTAAGGGACGGTATGTCTTTGGATTCGATATGGCCTAGTCTGAGATGGACTCAAGGGGATTTTTCGCCTGGTTCAGGCCATCTGAGTAGTGTAATACCCTACGTCTAGGAAGCGGATTATCTCAAGGACAATGTTACAAGACGGGGGCCTCTCTCCGCGGGAGGACACTGGGTGTGGGAAAATCGGGGTGTGCTTGGTGTGGTGTTCCACTTTTTTCTCTATCGCTCCCCGGACCTCCCTTTATATAGGGAGAGCCCTGAGGTTACATGCAATGAGTCCTACGCGATCCTGCCGTCTCGCCGACAGGTGGACCCGTCCGTCGTTGTCGACATCCCTTCGTTCCGTCCAGGCGCGGTCATGACCCATCGCGTCGGACATGTCGGCGGGTACCGTAGTACCTGTCCGGCGCTACTGTGCCAGCTACAGTGCTGTCCCATCGCGTGGGGCAGTCGTCGCAGCTTTCTGCTGGAGTGTCGTCGTGGTAAATCTCGTCCTGTCTCGTCGGGACGGATGGCAGCTGGTCCCCGGAGTAATTGTACCATAACGCGGTACCTGCTTCCTGGGGGTCGTCCCCGGGTGTTATTCTCGGAGCCCGGGGTCTTCGCGCCCTTGCGTGGCCATGAGATCCCCGATTTTCTCACGTTGGAGCCCGTGTCGTGGAGGGGTCGGCGCCCGTGTCGTCCGACCCCCGATTTTCTCACGTTGGAGCGATCTGTTAGGTACTTGGGGTACGTGATCCCGACAGTAGCCCCCGAGCCTGATGCCGCTTCGAGGTTCTCGATTGAGGCGGCGTTGGGCTGGTCGTTCCGAAAGTTTAAGTTCCTATGGATGCGCACGAGCGCGCCCATAGGGCGTAGCCCCCGAGCCCTCGGTCGATCCAAAGGATCGGCCGTGGGCTGGATCGTTACACGGACCACCTTTCGTTGGCAGTTGATCCTATTTGAGCCGCTTCGCCGGGTCGTCACCCGGTCCCAGAGCGACTCGAGGAATCGGCCAGGCATCGTGCCGATGGCTGCGGTCGAACCGAGGTCGATCCCGGTCCTTACACTTGGGAGGGCGTCTGGAGAGCTGGAAGCGCGGTCCGTGGTCGGCGGCGCGCCTAGACAGAGGTCATGATCAGCGTCCGATCGTTTGGCTTGGCCCGATGGCCTCGGCTGCCAATTGGTTGATCGCAAGGGGTTTCGTTCTGCGTGCACGTATCGTTCTGACCTTCGAGGTCGGGCCGAGGTCGTTCTCGGTCTTTCGTTCAGTGAGACGCCTAGGTCGGGCCGGTTCGATGCGGTTCCCTCCCATGATTAGCGTCGCGCCTAGGCTTAGCCGTGATCAGCGCCTGAACGTACGGTTCAGCCCTCCGGCGGCCTCGGCTGTCGGCC
>BCLG01000050.1:73577-109813 GCA_001602295.1 Zoysia matrella
AGAAAGGCATCGCTTTCTCGCCGAGTCTTGAGATGAAGCGGCTGAGGGCCGCCAAGCATCCGGTCAGCTTCTGGACGCCTTTTACGTTGCCGATTGGCCCGAGTTTGAGGATCGCGGAGATCTTCTCGGGGTTCGCTTCGATTCCCCGCTCTGAGATGACGAAGCCCAGCAGCTTGCCCGAGGGTACCCCGAAAACGCATTTCTCGGGATTCAGCTTGATCCGGTAGCGCCGGAGGTTGGTGAATGCCTCTTCCAGGTCCTGGATGAGGTCGGAGGTCCGTCGGGTCTTGATGACGATGTCATCGACGTAGACCTCCAGATTTCGACCCAGCTGGTCGTGGAAGCACCTCTGCATGTAGCGCTGGTACGTGGCTCCTGCGTTCTTGAGCCCGAACGGCATGGTGATGTAGCAGAAGGATCCGAAGGGCGTGATGAAGGATGTAGTCGGCCGGTCGGACTCGCGCATAGAGATCTGGTGATACCCCGAGTAGGCGTCGAGGAAGCTCAGGGTTTCGCACCCGACGGTCGAGTCCACCACCTGATCGATGCGCGGGAGTGGGAAGGAGTCCTTCGGGCAGGCCTTGTTGAGACTTGTGTAATCAACGCACATCCTCCATTGCCCGGTCTTTTTCTTCACCATTACAGGGTTGGCCAGCCACTCGGGGTGGTAAACCTCTTGAATGAACTTAGCCTCCAGGAGCTTTGTCAATTCTTCCCCGATGGCCCGGCGCTTCTCGTCGTCGAAACGCCGGAGTCGCTGCTTCACGGGCCGAGAGCCCGTGATGATGCCGAGGGAGTGCTCGACGACTTCCCTCGGGATGCCGGGCATGTCCGACGATGCCCAGGCAAAGACGTCCCGATTCCGAACGAGGAAGTCGACGAGCGCGCTTCCCTATTCGCCGGAGAGCGCTGTCCCCATCCTTGCCTTCTTGGAAGGGTCGGCGGGGTCGAGAGTGACCTCCTTGGAGTCGTCGTCGGGCTTGAAGGAGGATGACGACTCGGGTTTGGAGTGGAGCGCTGGGCTCGCCCTCTCCGTCTTGCGCATCGCGTCTAGCCGGGCCAGGCCCGATTCGGCGGCGACTAGCTCGAAGCTATCCTGCTCGCAAGCCAGGGCATGTTAGAAGCGCGAGGAGACCGTGATAATGCCCTTCGGCCCGGGCAACTTCAGCTTCAGGTAAACGTAGTTGGGGACGACCATGAACTTTGCGTAGCACGGCCGACCCAGGATGGCGTGGTAGGCGCCGGTGAATTCCACCACTTCGAAGGTGAGCGACTCGGTCCGGAAATTGCTCCGGTCACCGAATGTGACTGGAAGTGTGATTTGGCCGAGGGGCGTCGTGTAGCCCCCGGGGACGACTCCGTGAAACGGGGCGTGAGTCGGACGAAGGTCGGCCTCTGTCAGCCTCATTGCCCGGAAGGCGTCGGCATAGAGGATGTTGGGGGTGCTTCCTCCGTCCATGAACACCTTTGACAGGCGCACGGAGCCGACGATGGGGTCGAGCACCAACGGGAGGCGCCCGGGCTGTGAGACGTGGTCCGGGTGGTCGGCCCGATCGAATGTGATCGGAGCCTCGGACCACTTGAGGTAGCGGGGGACCGCGGGGTTGACAGCGTTGACCTCGCGCCATGTCCTCTTCTGGCGGCTGCGAGATTCGCAGTAGGCCGCAGGGCCGCCAAAGATCATGAGGCAGTCCTCTGGCTCGGGGAAAGCCGTCCCTTCGTCTTCCCCAGCGGCCTTGGCCTGAGGGTTGGTCTTGGCCGCCGGGAAGCCGGCTTGTGGCTCGCTCCTGAAGAACCTTCTTGCCAGGTGGCAATTTCGGAGGGTGTGCTTGACCGGCATAGAATGATTGGGGCAGGGTCGGTCAAGCATCTTGTCGAAGTGGCCGTCATGGTTAGCCGGTTTCTTGGTCGGGGGTCGGGCCGGGTGGTCTGCGGCGGCCACTAAGTCGTCATCGTGGTGCCGTCCTTTGCCCTTGCGGCTCGAGCTGCCGCCACCCCGCTCGCTGCGGCGGTTCGTGGACCGATCGGGGGGTTGATCTCCCCGACGGTCGTTCCCCGACCTTTCGTCCTTCGCCCGACCTCGGTCGAAGTTGGCCTGCACGGCCTCTTCTCCGGTGGCGAAGGTGGTGGCGATGTCGAGGAGGTCTCGGGCGGTCCGAGGGTTCCTCCGGCCCAACTTATCGACGAGCGCCTTGGACGCCGTGCCGCAGGTGAAGGCGTTGATCACGTCGACGTCGCTGACGCTGGGGAGCTCGTTGCGCTTTCGCGAAAAGCGCTGGATATATTTCCGGAGCGATTCGTCGGGCCCCTGCTTACAATTCTTGAGGTCCCAGAAGTTACCCGGACGCGTGTAAGTCCCTTGGAAATTGTCGACGAAGACTCGGCGCAGGTCGCTCCAGTCTTGGACGCAGCCCTCGGGGAGGTGTTCGAGCCATCCCCAGGCGGAGTCGGTGAGGAAGAGAGGCAGGTACTGGATGGCGAACAGGTCGTCCGCCCCTCCGGTCCTGCAGGCGAGGCGGTAGTCCTCCAGCCAGTGGACGGGGTTTGTTTCCCCGTTGTAGCGTCCGATGGTGGCCGGGGCGCGAAACCTCTGCGAGAATTTTGCGTGCCGGATGAGCGATCCGAACGCTCTAGGTCCGACCCCCTCAGGGCTCGGGCTCCTAGAGTCGAGGGAGCCGCGTCGGTAGTAGCGGTCGCGGGAGCGTCTCCGGCGGGATTCGTCGCGGAGCTCGCTCCTCGCTTGGTGCCTGGCGTCGATGGTGCCGCGGACGTCGAGGTTGGGGCCGAGGCGGGGGAGGACTGACCCCGCATGGTGTCGAGGGCGCCGTTCCTCGA
Organism: Zoysia matrella; assembly: GCA_001602295.1. Classification (NCBI taxonomy): domain Eukaryota; kingdom Viridiplantae; phylum Streptophyta; class Magnoliopsida; order Poales; family Poaceae; genus Zoysia; species Zoysia matrella. Next base: position 76,413 of record BCLG01000050.1, read on the forward strand.
CTGGGCTGTCACGCGCCGAGCTCCGCCGGTCCTGGGACTAGCGGTTGCTTTTCGTCTCCGACTGCTGGGGTCGGAGAGACGCTTCCGGTTGCTGAAGCGCGCTGCCGAGGTAGAAGCGTACGCGGTCGTACACTTCCCTCAGCGCCGGGTCCTCGGGGGCAGCGGTCTCGTTGAGGATGCACGCTGCCGCCGCGAGGCTCTCGAGCGGGGTGTCGAAGGTTGGCGGCCCCCCAGCTGCGAGCTGTTGGTAGGTGGATCGCCCCCGGGCTCGCGCCGTGTCGCTGGGCCCGGCTGGAGCCTTGCTTCTAGGCTCGGGGTTGTCAGTGCGTCCCGGGGGCGGCCAAGCTTGGCCGGCGACGTCTACTAGAGGGCGCAGGGACAGGTTGGCACCCGGTGGCGTGGTGCCGGGAGTCGCCGGTTCTGCGCTCTTGGGGGCGTGGAGAGTGAAGCACTCCCTCGACGGGTCGTGCCCCAAAATGAGATGGCTCCGAGGCCACCAGCGAGGGCGCCTTCCGCGTGGAGCCTGGAGGCAGAGATTGTCACCTTCGTCCGCGACGAAGTCCAGGCTTACGAAACGGAAGGTCTACCCAGAGATGAAGGCGGGAGCTTGCCACGATCGACCGTCTCTAGAGACAGTGACCGTGGCGTCTTTGAAGCGGAGGTGAGAGATCGAAACGTCCCCTACTACGAAGCATGGGGCCATCGAAAAACCGAAGCGAAAACACACCAAAGGAGATGTCTACGACCCTGCCCCTACCTGGCGCGCCAACTGTCGGCGTTCTGACCACCGGCACAGTAAAGATACGATTGTAAGGGACGGTATGCCTTCGGATTCGATATGGCCTAGTCTGAGATGGACTCAAGGGGATTTTTCGCCTGGTTCGGGCCACCTGAGTGGTGTAATACCCTACGTCCAGGGAGCGGATTATCTCAAGGACAATGTTACAAGACGGGGGCCTCTCTCCGCGGGAGGACCCTGGGTGTGGGAAAATCGGGGTGTGCTTGGTGTGGTGTTCCACTTTTTTCTCTATCGCTCCCCGGGCCTCCCTTTATATAGGGAGAGCCCTGAGGTTACATGCAATGGGTCCTACGCGATCCTGCTGTCTCGCCGACAGGTGGACCCGTCCGTCGTTGTTGACATCACTTCGTTCCGTCCAGGCGCGGTCATGACCCGTCGCGTCGGACATGTCGGCGGGTACCGTAGTACCTGTCCGGCGCTACTGTGCCAGCTACAGTGCTGTCCCATCACGTGGGGCAGTCGTCGCAGCTTTCTGCTGGAGTGTCGTCGTGGTGAATCTCGTCCTGTCTCGTCGGGACGGATGGCAGCTGGTCCCCGGAGTAATTGTACCATAACGCGGTACCTGCCTCCTGGGGGTCGTCCCCGGGTGTTATTCTCGGAGCCCGGGGTCTTCGCGCCCTTGCGTGGCCATGAGATAGCCGTCGTAGGTCGTCGTGGAGGGGTCGGCGCCCGTGTCGTCCGACCCCCGATTTTCTCACGTTGGAGCGATCTGTTAGGTACCTGGGGTACGTGATCCCGACAGTAATTATATTCGTTAACTAATAGTTTAAGTAACAAAAGATATTTTTAAAAATATAATTCTTGTTTTAAGTTAGGTGCGCAACGATAAAAATAGTTTACAATGTTATTATACACATCCCACTAATTTTGTGCCTAATAACTGGTAATACAACAGGGAGAAGACTTAAAATCATTCGTGATGGGGATGTAGGGATTATAATCTTTAGATCATATAATTTGGATTATAATTTAGATTATAATTTGTATTTGTTTGTTTGGTAATCCAATTTATTTGAGGATAGATTATTTATTTTGTATGTTAGAAGACAACAATGCTCTTGAGTGATACATGAGTATATTCACTTGGTTATATTTTGATTATGCTTTAACGACTTCTAACAAAATTCAATACATAACTTGAGGAAATAAATTTCATTATTTAAGTTGTCAACACAAATAGTTTAAGTATTTTATACATTATTATGTTGAACAAATATGGTATGGAAATAAAATTATATAAATATTTTATGCACCATTTTTAGGAAGAAGAATGAAGAGAAAAAAAAGAAGATAAGGGGATCGATCCAAAATGAGCAGCACGGGAGAGGAGGGATCAAAGAGGTGAGTAGGCTGGGTGTGGCAGCAAAGGTAATTTTTTTCAAGTTGATAGGGATAATGGGTCTTTTAGAGATTATAATCTTAAATAAGTACTAATGACCAGTTCAAAGATTATAATAGCCTAACTTTGAGATTATAATAATTCGGTACTATAAGTTGTCCTGTTTGTTTATGTAACGACCGGGTTTTTTTTACCTTTCGGTAAGTCCCGATCTTCCGTGACCTTGCTAATCCCAGAAGGTTAACAAGCACGGCATCACAAGTAATCAATTAAGAAATCATAACAGAAGCATTAAACAAGATGCGAGAATAGAAAATAGCAAGTCAATACAAATTTATTAGAATAAAATCCTCTAAAAGGGTCTATTGGCACACAGGCCAGAAACATTTCAGAGCAGAAAGATCACAATCGAGAAATCCATAGAATGCAGCAACAGAAACATCATCATAGCAATGGCAGCGAACCTCCTCCACACAGGCAAGCTTGAGCGTAGAAGCTGACTTCACGATCCATCGGAGATGTAGTCGAAGTCGAAGCTGAGAGTATTATCTGAAAATAACAAATTAGAAAGCCGTGAGTACGAATACTCAGCAAACCGCGTACTACCTATCAACAATGTATGCATGCAAATAGTTTCAAGGGTAAAGTCTGACTCAAGTGCAAAAATGCAAGTTTAAAATATTTTATTTTATTTTAAAGATGCAAGAAAGTTTTACTTTAAAACTGTCAAATTTTATTATCTTGCCTTGCACGGATCTTCGTTATCCCAGACAAGAGTTCATTTTAAATGCCGGTGTAATCTCCACACCCGACCACAGCTCAAAGGCCAGAGTCCAAAACATTTTGAAATAGAAGAGGAGGAAGAAAAACAAAATTACTGAATGAGAAGCACAACTCAGGGGGTGTAATTCTAAAAAGGACATGGCAATGCGAATTGACTGTAACTCTGTAGAGTTTATGCACCTGTACCCACGAGAAGTATCGTCGAGAACTACTGCTGTAGTCCCGACGAACACACAAGATCCGTCCACAACCTTTAACTGGCGTTATCTGTCCTCCAGAATAGGGATCCCAAGTGCCTACGCAATCGGGTCTTAGAGCTGTGAAGAGCCTACCACTGATCAGGCGAGGTATCTCGATCTCATGTGAGGAGTCATAGCTCTACACCACACTAACACGTTACCGTCAACCCACAGGTAAACAACTAGTCTCGGCAAGCTTCAAGATCAAGCCACTGTCCACACAGGGTAACATGGTGTGCATGAGACAACTCAGCCTACAAGGCTCGAAGTACTCGGTCCTTAATTGCCGGGCAGGCACTTTCTCCAACCTCAACGCCAACAACTAACAAGTCTCACGAAAAGATCCCAGCTCGGATCTTCTCGTTGAACCCGCCACAGGTACGCTCACAGGGACTTCTCAAAAGTCCCCAGCTCCTCATACTCCATCTTGCCTCCGCTAAATAGTTATGTGTAGTTATTTGCAAAACTCACACATTTGAATCACAGTTCAAAATTATTTAACACAAATTCTATTTTTATAGTGATTGATGTGAGATAAAAATAAATGCGACTAAGCATGTCTAAGCATAAAAATAAAATAATTATTTTAAAGCAATCTTAGGGCTCATATCTGTCGAACAATAAATAGGCACGGCTTAGAAATGTTACTAATATATTTAAAAAGTTGGCATGCAAATTAGGGTTGGAAACAAAATATGCAGTTTAAAATGTTGGGTACAAAAGTGATCGAGGAACACGGCTTGCCTGGTACTCGGGATCGTAGTCGAGATTTGGGTCGTCAAAATGAGCAGGCTCACGGTACTCCTCCTCGAAATCACCATCTAAACATAACATAAACAGGGGTGAGACTCGAGATCACCATCTAAACACAACATGAACAGAGGTGAGACTAGGTACGCGACAATTTAAATTCGAATAATTAAATCTAAATTTAAATTACTAGGCTAAACGTACGCAAAATGTTTTCTGAAAAATTCTACACGACGTTCTCGATGAGATGAATTTAACGGAACAATTTTGGGAATCTTTTGAGATAAAAAAGAATTCCCTAAAAATCCCTGAAGATTTAGACTACGAGAAACTAAACTAACCGCAAATCGATTAGCCTAAAGGAACACGCGGGACGCTCTGCTCTTCCATCTAACTATCCTCACGAGCAACTAACTTAACGATTCACGAAAAAGGAAAAACACGAGAGGGATTATCTGATTTTTCACCACAGATCGAAGTGCAGTGGACCAGGATCGGCGACGGAATGGCGCACGCAGCGAAATTGGTCGCGCGCAGGGTTGGAGACCGAAGACAAAAACAGGCGACGCGCGCGGGACGGAGACCGAAGATGGGATCGGCAACGGGACCGAGGCGACTGACGGTGACACGGGGATCACGATGACGGCGTCGGGGGGAACCGAAGACGCACGGGGATCGGCTTGCAACCGGGGACGAAGATCAGAACGGCGAGCGTGGACGGCGACGTCGACGGGAACGGATCGAGGCTACGCGGAGCGGTTGGAGTGGCGCGACTTCCCGCTTCGCCCGATCTCTTCTGCTGCTCTCACTTGGGAAGGGGGAAAGAAATGAGAGAAAGATGAGGAGTTGTGGGATGGGGTAAAATGGAGGGGGTATTTATAGGGGAGTTCAATGGGGGAGGTTTGAGAATTAATTAAAGGATGTGGGAATTAATATCAGCCCGACAAAGCCCACGAACTGAATTTTTGGCGCCAGAAAAATAAAAAGAAATTTCAGATTCAAAGCGCAACGAAAATTGGGACACAATCGACACTTCGATTATTTCGAAAATTTCAGACTGTTACACCAGTTGGCCTGAAAGCTAAAAGACTGTCCTTCTAGCTCTGTCCATAGGTAATCACACAAACCCTGAACATATCCTCCAGAATCTGGTTCACACGCTCCATCTGACCATCTGTCTGAGGATGATAAGCTGAACCGTATACCAGATATGTCCCCATAGCCTCATGCAAACTCCTCCAGAATCTCGCGATAAACTAAGGCCTGCGATCTAACAGAATGCTCCTCGGCGCACCATGCAACCTCACGATGTGATCAATGTACAACTTGGCCAACTGATTAACTAAGTACCTCTCGCTCAAAGGGATGAAATGAGCAGTCTTCGTCAATCGATTTACCACCACCAAGATAGCATTATGATGGCGAGACGTCATCGGCAAATCTGTGATGAAATCTATACTGATGTCATTCCACTTTCAAGAAGGGATCGACAACGGCTTCAGCAATCTAGCCGGTCTCTGATGCTCAGCCTTAACTTGTCGACAAACATCACATAAAGCAACATACTCAGCAATGTCTGCCTTCATACCAACCCACCAGAAATAAATCCTCAGATCCTCGAACATTTTGGTGCAGCCTGAATGGATAGAATACCTTGAATCATGAGCCTCTCTCAGAATAGCATTCCGCAACTCTGGCACTCTCGAAACACAAATACGGTCCTCAAACCACAAAGCACCTTACTGATCCACACGAAAACCCGGTGCTTTGCCTATCCTCATCTTCTTCAAGATCAACTGAATCTCGCGATCACGCTTCTGAGCTGACTAGATCTCCTCAATCAACAACGGCTGCAACCTGAGCTCATGCAAGAAACTCTGAGGAACAATCTCAATTCTCAAATTGGTCAGATATGCAAGAAGCTCTGACTGCCCAGATATCAAAGAAGAACAATAAGCCTTGCGACTCAAAGCATCGGCTACCACATTGGCTTTACTCGGGTGATAGTTGATGCTAAGATCGTAATCCTTAATCAACTCGAGCCACCTCCTCTGCCTCATGTTCAGCTCTGCCTGGGTGAAGATATACTTGAGACTCTTGTGGTCGGTATAGATCTCACATCTGTTGCCGATCAGATAGTGCCTCTAAATCTTCAAAGCATAGACAACAGCCGTCAACTCTGGATCATGTGTCGAATAGTTCAACTCATGTTTCTTCAACTGCCTCGAAGCATAGCACACCACCTTGTTCTGCATCAGCACACACCCAAATCCTGACGAGAAGCATCACAGAAGACCTAGAAATCCTGGTGAATATCTGGCAAGGTCAAAATAGGTGCAGATGTCAACCTTGTCTTTAGCTCTTGAAAACTCCTCTCATAAGCATCTGACCAAACAAACAGCACTCTCAACTGAGTCAACTCGGTCATAGGCTTAGCTATCCTGAAGAAGTTTTCAATGAATCGGCGATAGTAACCTGTCAATTCAAGAAAACTCCTCACTTCAGTGACTGACCTCAGAGACTCCCACTCCACAACAGCCTTGACCTTCTCAGGATCAACGGCAACTCCCTCAGCTGTGACAACATGACCCAGAAAAGCAACTTTCTCCAACCAAAACTTGCACTTGCTGATCATGGCATACAGCTGATGAGACTTTAACCTCTCAAGCACAACTCTCAGATGCTGCTCATGCTCTTCTTTCGACTTAGAGTAGAAAAAGATATCATCAATGAAAACTACCACGAACTTATCCAACTCAGCCATGAACATCTTATTCATTATGTTCATGAAGTAGGTAGGAGCATTAGTGAGTCTTCGGAATGTCAGAAGGACGAATCTTTATCTGGTGATACCCCGATCTCAAATCAATCAAGGAAAAGAACTTCGCACCCTTCAACTGATCAAACAAATCATCGATCATCGGCAAAAAGGTACTTGTTCTTTATTGTCACCTCATTCAAAGAACGGTAGTCAACGCACATACATATTGATTCATCCTTCTTTCTCACGAAAAGCACTGGGGCTCCCCATAGAGAAGCACTCGACCAAATGAACCCTTTACTCAAAAGCTCATCGATGTGCTCTTTAAGCAAAGCAAGCTCATCGAAAGACATCAAGTACGACTGCTTGGCAATCGACGCGGTACTAGGAAGCAGATCGATCACGAATTCAACATTTCGATCCGAGGGGTGTCCTGGCAACTCATCTGGAAACACCTCTAGAAACTCACGAATAACTGGAATCTGCTCTAAAGACAACTCTTGCAAGCTGCAAACTGAAGATGGAACTCTAGACGTTCTAGGGGCGCACTCCACTCAAACACCGTGATGGTTAACCAACGACATAACCCTCTCAGCACAGGTGATGACTCCCTTGTGCCTCGCCAGCCAATCTATCCCAAGATGACATCAATATCACACGAGGGAAGAACGATGAGATCGGCTAGAAAGACCACACCCTCAATCAAGATCCGAACACCTGTACACTCAACACGACTCTTATAGACTCTAAGAGGTGAAGTGGTAAGTGTAGATATAGCTAAGAGTGAGGTAGGGAGACTATGTGTGGTCACAAATGCTGATGACACAAACGAGTAAGTAGCCCCTGAATCGAACAAAACCGTCGCTAAGTGAGAGTGAACTAAGAACTCATCAACAACGACGTCGGGTGCCTCGTGAGCCTCCTACACAGAGATGTGGTTCAGGCAGTTGCGCGTGACGCTCGACTGAGCAGCGTCACGGCCCGCTGAACGCACTCCTCGACCTCCAGACTGGTGCGGTGGCCTAGCGAGAATGGCAAACTGAACACCACTTCCCTCAGGACCCTGCTGCTGACGCCTCGGGCACTGAAACGCCTTGTGACCTTTTGGCCACATTCGAAACAGCGAACCGAGGGCTGATCTGCTGTCAGACAGAAAGCGGACTGCTACTGCTACTGGAAAGCACCTCTCTGACTCTGAGAACCTTGCTGCTGAACTGAAACTGGAGCAGGAACAATGGATCGAGCGAAGGTGGGTTGTCTCGATCCCTTCTGGAACGATCCGTTGAAGCGCAGACGCTGAGAAGCCTCACGACTGGTTCCCTGACCAGCTGCTCTTCTCTTCGCAGCTTTTGAAGCGACACCTCCAAAGCTAGATACCTGTCAATAAGCTCGTGAAGACTCCTCTGAACACCACCATCGAGGTACGAATGCATGTCGAGACGCAAGCTCTTTCGAAACCAGTACATTTTGCGGCGCTCGGTCGAAACCTCCTCTGGTGCAAAGCGACTGAGCTGGGTGAAACGGTTGGCGAACTCTATGACAGACATACCTCCCTGACGATAGAACTCCTTCACCTTTGCCTCTACGGCTCCCTCAGATATGTGAAAACCACGAGAAGAGGTGACGAAGTCGTCCCAAGTGAACTGCTCTGGATCATCAAGAGTGACGTAAAGAGTGTCCCACCAAGCACTAACTGCATCTGTCAACTGGTGAGTCGCCAAACGAACAGCTTCCTGATCGTCACACTGAATTAGATCAAGCTTCTTCTCAATATCCCTAAGCCAATCGTCAGCATCCAGAGGGTCAACTGCACGGTCAAAAGTGAGTGGGCTCATGCTCAGGAACATAGCCATGCGAGAACGGGCTGGCTGGTGGTACTGTGCTGCATCAGAAGCATGAGCACGTCCACGAGGCTGCTGTTGTGACCGCTCGACAATCCGCTCAAGCAGAAACATCTGTCGGGCCATCACCTCCGTCAAGTTCGGAGCAGCTAGAAGCTCTTTATCAAGCTCGGCAACACCGGTAGGCTCAACTCCAGGGTCCATGGCAACTCTTCTGCCACGTCCTCCAGCCTGAGGGACTGGTGCTCCAGCACGGTCACGTCCTCGACCAACATCGGGCGCGTCAGCCGTAAGTGACACCGATACACAGCCTCCTGCACCGCGACCACGACCTCTGGGGACAGCACCACGACCACGCCTCGCAGGTGGCGGTACTTCAGGGTCCTCCAAAGCAGCGCAACCTCCTGCTTTGCCCGATCTCTTCTGCTGCTCTCACTTGGGAAGGGGGAAAGAAATGAGGGAAAGAGAGAGGAGTTAGTGGGATGGGGTAAAATAGATGGGGTATTTATAGGGGAGTTAAATAGAGGAGGTTTGAGAATTAATTAAAGACTGTGAGAATTAATATCAGTCCGATAAAGCCGGCGAACTGAATTTTCTGACGCCAAAAAAATAAAAAGAAATTTTATGTTTGGAGTGGAACGAAAAGAGAGATCATGCTAGAGATTTCAGTTTCTTTTTCCAGGGGTCACAAATTAAAACTAGATTCGGTAACGCTCACTGACGTGTGGGATTCATAAGAGCATCCCTATTAGTCCCACACAGCAGGGACAAGCGGCTGCGGATCAGGTTCTATTTAAACCCCGAACCGCACTCCGTTCTCCAACCATCCTGCCTTCCCACCTCCCCTTATCAACAGGCATCAGCCATACTCTCGAGTCTCGCCATGGACTCTGCACTCAGCTCGAGCCAGGATTACCTGGTCCTCCTCTTCCCGGCCGCCACGACCTTCCTCTCTCCGATCCTTGCCGTCTTCCTGGTCGCCGTCTCGCTGGTGTGGCTCTTCCCTGGCGGCCCCGCTTGGGCGCTCTCCCGCATGGTACGGCGGGCCGCAACGCCGCCAGGCGCTCCCGGCGTGGTCACCGCTGTCGCCGGCCCAGCCGCTCACCGCGCAATCGCGGCGCTGTCACGGTCCATTCCCGGTGGCGACGCGCTGGTATCCTTCACCGTCGGCCTCACCCGCTTCGTTGTGGCCAGCCGGCCGGACACGGCGCGGGAGCTCCTTGCCAGCGCCGCGTTCGCCGACCGCCCCGTCAAGGACGCCGCGCGGGAGCTGTTGTTCCACCGCGCCATGGGCTTCGCCCCGTCCGGTGACTACTGGCGCGCGCTCCGGCGCATCAGCTCCGCGTACCTGTTCAGTCCCCGCAGCGTGGCCGCGTCGGCCCCGCGCCGCCTCGCCATCGGCGAGCGCATGGTCGAACACCTTTCCGCGCTCGGTGGCGGCCGCGAGGTCGTCATGAGGCGCATGCTCCACGCGGCATCCCTGGACCACATCATGGCCACCGTCTTCGGTGCGCGCTACGATGCCGGGAGGGAGGAGGGCGCTGAGCTCGAGCGGATGGTGAAGGAAGGGTACGACCTTCTCGGGATGTTCAACTGGGCCGACCACCTGCCATTGCTTAAATGGCTGGACCTGCAAGGCGTGAAGAAGAGGTGCAGGAGCTTGGTGAGCAGGGTGAACGTGTTCGTGGGAAAGATCATTGAAGAGCACAGGCAGAAGAGGAGCAGCGGCGGGAGCGACGAGTTGGCTGGAGACTTCGTCGATGTTTTGCTGGGATTGGAGGGGGAGGAGAAGCTGTCGGAGTCCGACATGATCGCTGTTCTCTGGGTAAGTTGTGCCAGGCATGAATATTGCATTTGTAACGGTTTGGAAACGCGCAACGCGCAGTGTTGATGCTCTCTCCCGTATCATGCGTGCATGTTCTTCATTCGAATGTTATGAATTCCTATTCTTTTTTTTTTTGTTCGACAACAGGAGATAATCTTCCGTGGGACCGACACGGTGGCCATCTTGCTGGAGTGGGTCATGGCGCGGATGGTGCTCCACCCTGACATCCAGGCGAAAGCGCAGGCCGAGCTCGACGCCGTGGTCGGCCGCGGCCGCGCCGTGACGGACGCCGACGTGGCGCGCCTGCCGTACCTCCAGTGCATCGTGAAGGAGACGCTCCGCGTGCACCCGCCGGGCCCGCTGCTCTCGTGGGCGCGCCTCGCCGTGCACGACGCGGCCGTCGGCTGTCACCTGGTCCCCGAGGGCACCACGGCCATGGTGAACATGTGGGCCATCGCGCACGACTCGGCGGTGTGGCCGGAGCCCGACGCGTTCCGGCCGGAGAGGTTCGAGGCAGAGGACGTGAGCGTTCTGGGCGGCGACCTCCGGCTCGCCCCGTTCGGGGCCGGGCGCCGCGTGTGCCCAGGCAAGACGCTCGCGCTGGCCACCACCCACCTGTGGCTTGCGCAGCTGCTGCACCACTTCGAGTGGGTTCCGGCCGGCGGTGACGGCGGCGTCGACCTGTCCGAGCGCCTCAACATGTCGCTGGAGATGGACAAGCCTCTTGTTTGCATAGCGAAACCAAGGTGGTGAACTGGTGATCGTCATATCGATGGACAAGAAAGTTTATCACGCTCGGTTTTCATTAGTAGAGTTTAATAACGCCGCGCAGTTTGCTCGTGGAGGTGAAGAGAGCGTCTGCATGGTCACGTCTAATGTTTTTTAGTATACTTGTTATTACGGCTACTTAAGAGCGCTACATGGATGATGCATGTATTATGGCCGTCCATACTATTATGAAACATCATGTGGAAGTGGAATGTAGAACTATATATATAATTAAAACTATAAAAACTTTGTTTTATATTGGTTTTCTAAATGTACGATTGATTTATTTTATTGTTCGTTTGTAGTTAACATACGGGAAAAGGGATATAACTCTCTCTGTTCTCTGTCTCGATGATACCACACCATCTGAAACTATGTGATTAAAACTATTAAAAATAAGTTTATATTGTGTTTCTTAATGTATGCTTTTTTTTTTTTGTTTATGGCTGGTTTCGATTTCCCTTTTCTCTGTTTGGTTTTGGAGCTAACTTCTAGCTGATAGGGAAATTTATCTATAGGGCAATGTTTGTATGCAACTTTGTCTAGCACACACGGTCCAAATTGATTTTGTATGGGGACATAATTTTTTTTTATTTGTCTATGAGATACTGCACGTGATTAAAAAATAATTTTCAACCAAGGAGAACGAGAGGGATTGGTGAAATGACCAATATGCACTTAATTATCTTCTCCCATCTTCTCTACAGGTCCTTACATGCTCAAACTCGCACCCGACTAGAGTGCGCCTTCGGTGTTGTCTGCCCTGCCGTCAATCAGAGAAGAGAGAGGGCATATTGCTCATTTCACATTGTGCGTTTTCTCTCCTCTCCCATTGAAAATCAGTTTTTAATAATGTGTGGTGTCCTGTAGATAAATATAACAATTTTTGTGATGTCCTCCAGATAGAATCAAAATCAACTTGGGCGGTGTGTGCAGAGTGCAGACAAAGTAGGCACAAACAGTGTCATGTAGACAAGTTTTCCTTACTAGTAATATCAACTTTGGAAAATAGAGATGTTCTTAGCTCTCCAAATAAAGTTGATAATTTATATTTCTCTGTCTTAGTGTCTGGCCAAAACCTTCAGTTATGGGTCATGTTGCCACGCTGTTTCATTTGAGATATTCTATATACATGGAGCTTAAGTTTAATCAAATAGAGGCTTATGTATAAAGAACAAGGACGGTCGAACACTTGGGGTGCTTTGATTGACAAGCTTTTGGCTTTTTGCTTTTGCAAAAGTCAAAAACTCAACCAAAGTAATGAACTTTTTCAAAAGCTCTTCTTAGAAAGCATCTTTCTCTTAGTTCAAAAATAAAAACAGGTTTGGACTTACTTTTGCTGGCTGTGGGCGCCGGTTAATATATAAATATAATTATATAATCATAATTATATTAAATAATTATAATTATATAATATAATTATAATAATATTACATAATTCTAATTATAATTATGTAATATAATTATAATTATACATAATTATAATTATATTATGTAACTATAATTATGCAATGTAATTATAATTATATTATATAATTAAAATTATGTAATATACTTATAATTATATAGTTATAGTTATATTATATAATTATAATTATAATACATAGTTATAACTATATGATAATTATATTAAATAATTGTAATTATATAATATAATTATAATTATATATTACTATAGTTACAGTTATGTAATATATAATTATATATAACTATAATTATATTATAATTATAATTATAATACCCTATATATATTGTCTTGCAGTTTCACAACCTCACAACTGATTTCAACCAAACGGCTTTTAGCTTTTTCACAGCTCATATTCTACAGCTGCTTTTACACAGCTCACAGCTCAACCAAACACACCCTTAACAGTATCTTTAACTAATGGCTTTGTTCAAAAGTGTTGCATAATACACAAGAAATGAATATATTCATGAAACCATGACAATTTCGATTCCATTAATTATGTATACAAAAAAAGTTCGATCAGTCTAAAAGGTGCCTGAACAAATGCCAAATTGCCAAGTGAAAATTGACTTGCCATCATCTTAAGCATAATTTGTCCTCCATGGTGTTCATATCTCAAATCTGTAAGCTGAGTTAGCCTTACCACGCGAGGAGCTGTTCCAAATAAATTAAAAAAAGTATTCTTAGCCCATATCATGGGACTTGCACTTTTTAGTCACGTCCTCTGAGAAAAGGGTCATAGCTGCTATATATTATCGCCAAAAGGGTCAGTTCAAAGATGGCTGCGGAGTGTTAAATTCTATTTTTTACCATTTTGGAAACAAGTATCATACAGGGCAGATATTGTTTCCCATAGAAGGAAAGGGCACAAACTTTCTCCCAGCTGCAAATATTCTGTCCAAGATTTGGACAGTAAAGCAACAGACACCAGGATTTGGGTTCTTATTCCTCAATCATTTGTTGAGTGATATGCGAGCTTCTTTTTGGTATTAAAAAAAGCATGTATCAGAAAAAGTTGATATTTGGTACCAAAGAAAAGGAATATGCATGGATCTGTAATAGTGAATTCATTCACAGAATCTGCGCTGCTATATGCTTTTGTTGCTCTATTTGTTAGCAACGGTTTGGTACAAAGCATCCAGTTGGTTTAGACATGGCTATCATGATAATTGTTCCTACAGAGGAAAAGTATTGGACTATAAGTAGTGATTCTGCTTGTCATCCTAGCAGTTCGTCTAATGAAAGATATGGACGATTTTAAATTAACGGAGTACACGAAAACTTTAAATTTAAAAACTAATTGGCATGCATAAAAAATTAATCCATCATCCTGTGGCGAATTGTTGGAAGTTATTAGCCTTGTCTTATATCTTCATAGGCCTGATACCAGTTCCACAAATTCTTCTGTATTTGGGCAAGCAAAAAGGTTTCTACAAAGGAATATTGAGCTTTTGAAATATTAACTAAATTATGAACTGAAACTCTATCTGTGTGTGTGCGTGTGCGCGCAAGTGACGTATTGCTTGATATGCATCAGATTATATGTGCAACTTGATCATAATTACCTTAAACAACATTTGTGGCTATGACCAAAAGCCTATCAAGGGAAATGGTCTCAAGAATCAGGAATCTCTTACAGTGCAAATGTCCCGACAAATTTTCGAATCTGTGTAGTGGGAAAAAGAAAGGGAATTTCTGTTTCGTTGTGTGGTGGCGAATTTATCAGTCCGATATGCTTTGCTAAAATGCCGAGTGCTAAATTACAGTAGCAGTGGACCCATGCAACTTGTTCATCTTGCCCACTAAGGCACAGCTGCTCCATCTTCAAATGGGCACCCCTCAAGCTCAATTAATGGTGGAAAATGAAATAAAATTTGGAACCAGATGCGCACACGTGACACACGCCAATGGTGATTGAAGCTGCCACTTGAAGATGTGGACGTTGATAAAGATCAGTCAAAAGCATGGTCGTGGTGGTTTTCATGTATATGATGTCAAAAGGTAGGAATATATGCAAAAACATCAATTGCAACTTGCAGCCAGGGATAAGCGAAGCTCGACAAATAAGATAGCGCCTAGCAGCGTAGAACCTCTTTAGTTTCTGATATCTGATATGATCATAGTTAATTTTTTTTGGGTTATGATTGGAAGAACATTGTAGTGCCAATCTTATCAAACACTACTCTTACCAGCTCAAGATCGAGCTACTCTAATCAAATCTTAGGTTTGATATGTTTGGTCAGGAACAGGATAAGACCTGCCCGCTTTCTATAAAGGATCACACTGATGATGATCATCCGCTCATTCACCATTGGCATGCAGACACATGAAGCTTCTAAAGCCACCAAATAAGCGGCTTCAAGCGTGCCTTGCAAAGCAGCAAATCAACCAGGGTAGCTTACAGAATCTACTTATTATCCTAGCATCCACAGCATAGCTGTAATGAAATCCTGTAGGAGATCTTGGATGCTCACTTTTAGAAGCATTAGGTGAAAAGGCAGACCACGCTTCAGGCAATAAACAATCAACTGTTGATAGTGATCTCATGACGCCTATGATATGAGGCACTGAGGGTTCACCTCTCTCATGACTAGTTCCTGAAGTGGTATATGATGCAAGGTCGACCTGGTCCGTGCAGTTGGCGCCGCGCGAGGACCTTTTCGCTGCAGCGATCACAGTAGTGTGATGCTCACGATCATCATCTGGTCAGTGAGTAGAGACTTGGAAGATTCAAGGTAGTGGAGGGAGACTGTGTGGTGAATTTGTGCAAGTCGTTATCTTGTTCTGAGTGATATGGTCAATCAGGCATCAGAATATCAGATATATTCTTGTTGTTGTTGAGGCGGTGTTCATTTCGATGCTAATCTGAAAGGGAAACGCACAGCTTCCTTGTTTAAATCCCAAGCATTAGTTGGAGTTCGAACCTTACAAGAGGACTAGTTGTATCAATAAAACTCAAGAAAATATATGACATGTTTAGCTATAAATTCGGTTTATCCTTGCAGTTGGGTCGCCTAATCTGCTTCTTCGTCAGAGTCAGTGTGACCATGTGTACAGGAGAAAATTGGATCATAGCATGCTGCAGGTTTCGTAGGAAAATTTGAACTGCAAACATCGTGATAATCCAGAACATATTGATCGATCCTGAACCATTGTCAAAGAATAACACTCTGCAATAAAAACCCAAACAGCATGAATCGCCGCTGATGTTGGAAGCATCAAGCTATGCTGAGTTAACAGGACATTGTAAATCTATTCTTGAAATAAAATTACTTTATCGATCTAGTATAAAACTATAGCTAGCTCGACAACCTTTCTAAGTTGACCTAAGCAAGCAGGAAGCTATGATACTATATATACATGCTGATATATACTACTCCCTCCGTTCCTAAATTATTGACAGCGTTGACTTTAACATCAACTTTAACCATTCGTTTTATTCAAAAATTAATTCAAATGTGTAAAATAATAATTCATAGTTCTAACTACTTTAATAATAAAGCAAATTATAATAAAATATATAATATTCATCAAACTTTTTGAATAAGACGAACGATAAAGTTGATGTACGAATGGTCAAAGTTGATTATTTATCTCTTCTTACTTTTACATGACTGCCAAGAAGCACAAGATAGCACGGTTAAGATTACTAGGCACGCCACAACACCTGAGCCGACAAAGTAAATGCTCAAATGGCTAACCAAGATGTAATGCAGTAGTTTCTGAAGAAATTGCATCTTATGATGATTCTATTCTACAAGGGTTCTTTTAAGAGGGACATGCTAAGGTAGACCAACTTATATTCTTTTACCTCCTAGGGGATGAGCCACCTGTAATATTTCATGCTCTCGTAAACAAACAACTGGAGATGTGTTGAAGCTCAAAGGGAGAAATAAAAACCGGTTTAAGTAAAAATCTTAAAAATTCAAATTTCGAATTTAAACCTTCCAAGAAGACAAAGTTCAGAACTTTTAAAAACAAAAGCTAAGAAGTAGGGGAACCCAATTTTGGAATGAAATTACTCTAAGGTTGGCTAAATTTTTCAGACTCCAATCCAAAACTCCGAATCCTTAACGAGTACTTATCTTCCAAATCCTATAGTTTCGAATCCAGTTCGAAATTCAATATGATCCTAAAACAAAAATTGTTCTTCCCAAAAATTTCTACCTTCTTGCCAAATTTCAAGATTTTCAGAACTGTGGAGATAGTCTTTTCAGACCTTGAAAACTGGTTAACTGATCTGCCTTCAGCGGATTTCGTCTGCTTAACAGTTAGCTGTTTTCAAAATTCTATAACTCCCAGTATTTTTGGGATCTTCCTATGCATGTCGGTAGGAAGGTAGAAGACTTCGTCAAGAACATCGTCACCAAGTTTTGTTTACATCAGAGCTCATTTGCTAATTGTTTTCGTGGTCGCAATTTGATCAAATGATAAGGCTGGAGGGGAGCTCCTTGGCGGCTGGGGCCCACCTGTCTGCCCCACTGTGACCTCTTCCCCCTTCTCCTGGCGCCAGCGCGCTATCATCGTGGGAGCCATGCAGGCTGTCCACGGCGCTAGAGTCAGAGCGCGGTGGACACGCGCCCCGTACCATGTCCTCTACCCCGTCCGCTTCTTGCCGCTCGCACTCATCACTCTCACTCCTCTTTGAAGCCGGCGCGCCACCACCTCCCTGTGCCACCTCCTGGTCTCCACCGTGCGACGCCGAGCCGAGCCACCACCATCAGTTCACGCACGGGATAGGCGTGCCAAGGGCTGCTGAAGCTTTCCCCTAACTCGCCACCAACCTTCATCCTCTGAGGAGCACTGATTTCGGGTTTTCCCCAAAAATCAAACCTCACCACACCGCCGGCCGCCTTCCCAGGAATCTGGTGAGCTCCGGCGATTTCTTCACAGTCCCTCTCAATCTTGATCTCCTCATTAGCTACCTCATCTCCAGGGGTCTGGAATCGAGCAAAAATCAGGGGCCATTGTGTGGGATTTCGACCTTCTTCACCGCCGTTCACCGAGACCGAGACCGGACCCCTCACCGACAGTGACCTAATTCCGGCCCTTCTCGACAGCGACAGCCTCGACGCCGAGCTTCTACTCTCTTTCGTGAAGCTGTAGGATAAAGCCGTTCGAAGTTTCGTCCACGGAGCCGAACTCACGCCGTCGCCCAAGCCATTCCACCGTGCTAATCGCCGTCAGGCTCTTCTGGTGAGAACCAGTGGCAGGCGACCTCCTCACTGGTTTCCTCGCACCTCGCCGGCCGATTTTGCGGCAGTTCCTGCCGATCTAGTCGCCCAGGGGCGTTGCTTCGGTGAGCGCCGCCGAAGCCGACCATGGCCGGGCTCGGCCAAATCGGCCCCGGCCCTAGGATCCCATGTGAATGCGCTGGGATCCCGTGTGGCAAGATGTGTGGCACCGTGTGTGGCCAAGCCCAGAGGCCGCCACGTTGCTCCGGTTGGCTGGGAGTTTGAATAATTTTGGAAATCAATTAAAAATTGCGCAGATATATGTTAAAACTTGAAAAAATCATAGAAAATGATTCCTAGATCAAAAAATTGCAAATAATATACCTCTAGAATCTAGAATATTTTAAAACTATCAAAATTTCATTTTTCTGCATTAGCATTATTTCTATTAATTAATAATGTGCATTAAGCATTTGTGCATATCATCCATTTTCATGCATAATTAAAAATTTTACATTTAGCTTTTAATGATTTAGTTATGTCATTCTAGAATTATTTAGAATTTATGTGCTTACAAATAATTTATAATTGATTTATTAGTTTTAGGTGGTATTTAATTTATTATAAATTCATCTGATTCCAATCTTGAATTTTGGTCAGATATTTGTTTGTAGCCTACCTGATTTTATGATCCACTAAAATTTGGATTTATGTCTTCAAGAACAATATTAAATGAATTTAAAAATGATTTACTTATTGCTAAACAATAAAAGTATTATAGGAATTCATTTTAGAACCCTTTTTCATATAAATACTAGCAGCACCTTAGTTTAATAAAATCATTTTTCATGAAATCATTATCATACTCATCTTTGTCATATCACTGCATATTTAGCTTATCATCGCATGTGACGATGAGCTAAAATTTTAGAATCATAATAGGTGCATGACTAATCATTCATGCATATCATTTCATGCATTTAGAAAACGACAAAAAAGGCCAACAACTTGCTCTGGTTGCTTCGGAGTCGTCCGTCGCTGAAGATCTCCTGCTTGTTTGTGCTAACTTGCAGCAAACCGAAGGCAAGTCCCGTGCATTAACCCTTTTTAAGTTCTTATTTCGTCACTATGTATGATATGATTAATGTACTGTGCATTAAGTTGTAGAAATTGTTTGGAACCTTATAGGGCATTATAGTACCATTTACCCTTGTTGAGTGTATAGTGGTATAGGTAACTCGATGTAGAGCTAGGCTAAATTTTATTTTACGATAGAAGTTGAGTGAATGAAAACCTCACTTGCGAGCTATAAGCTGTTACCCTGGTTACCTTTATCACATGAAATGATAAACTTGAGATTAGGCAGGGAGTAGGTTTTGGCATAAGGCATGTTTCTTGTGTGGACTCATAGCCTACGTGTTATAGCTCTGTTCATATCGGTTAAAGACCGATCAAGTATGACTCCCTTGAGCAAGTTTGAATAGTATCAAGAGCATGCTAGTGAAATGGGTGCTAGTAAACCGACGTAGCTCAATTAACATAGTGGTTGGATGGTCCCTCACCCCTCTTCTGGTGATGATATTTGGGAGAGTGCACGAGCTAACCGCGGATAGCTTTGATGTGTGGTATCGTATGGAGGACGTGTACTCGAGAAGAGTGAGACCTGGACTGGCTCTATGTTGTTGTTGTGAAATGTTGCCGTACGTGACTCCTTGGGAGTGCGCGTACGTCCTGCTATTTGGGTTTTTCTAGCTGGATGTAAATCGATTATAATCACTGCCCCTCACAATAACGAGTACCAATTATTCACTGCATTACATCGTAATAAAAAGTGGAATGATGAAGTTAAATATGTTTTGTTTGATATATTTATCAGAAACTGTTTGGCAACCATGTTTGATATAGTTTATAGTGCAAACTAAAATTTACATTGCTTGAACTTAACTTACCGTTAAAATATGAAAGTAAAGATTCACTACTAGTGTCATGTTTTTGCAAAGAGCCAACTATTGTGAGTCGGCTTTCTCATACTTAGGAGTCGGCTGTAGTTGACCATTCTTTGACGGGTAAGTCTTGCTGAGTAATTAATATTCATAGTTTATTGTTTTCCTTTTTGTGCTGTAGCTCTTTCTCTTAGTAGCTGGTGTGACTGCTACGGTAAGGTGGTGTAGGAAGGTGAACCCCTGCTGACTGGTCTATCGACTGGGTTCTTTCTTCACCTCCCTCCGGTCGCGAGGCATGAGGCATGTCTTAAAGCAATATATGTTTCATATTAGGAAACCATCTTATCATTTCTGTATCGCTCCGTTATGTTTTAAAACTCTGTTTTAAAGTTATCTCATCTAAGACCACTTGAACTTTATTGTAAGACTTTAATAGGTTTTCTATATTTTATATTATCATTTGTATTGTCCTATTTGGGTATTGTGGTTCAATATCACTCGAGATCGATCCACTCGCTATTTTTGGGCGGTTCTGCCACAGCACCAATTCAATCTGAGATGTTGAATTTTGAAAGAGAAAATAAAGAAAAACAAGAAGTTTAGTTTCTAAAATTGTTGCATGCATCACTTTTTATAACTCATTGCATCACTTTCCATAACTCATTGATTTCTTTACAAAATAAATATTATACTAATTGATAATTATGATAGATCTTTTACCTCTTAGGTGATAAAAGAACCATTTAATCAACGAGATCTGTGCAAATAGACGGTTCACGTTTATTTGGGTCTACCGTACAATCTACCTTTTAAGTTAGACTAAGTGTTGTTTATTTACCTCCTAAGAGGTAAGATATGAATTCGATCTGGCCAATGATTTATATAAAGAAACAAATTAATATCAGCCATCAACGTGTCCTTGATTATTGTCTGCCAAAATTTACTAATTACTTTCCAAATTGAAGCCAAAACTTACTAATTACTTTCCAAATTGAATGATGCGGTAATTAATAAGTAGTAGTATTAGAGAACTTTTACATCTAAAAGGTAAAAGAACAATTTAAACTTCAAAACAAAGGCAAATGGATGGCCATAATCATTTGGTTCTATTTTTAAAATTTGCCTTCTACAATAGGTATTAAGATGGCTCAGAAAGAAAGTGAATATCAAAAGATCTGTTGAAAAAAGTTTTATAATTGGAAACTAGCAAATGTCATCGATAGTGTCAAGTTTTATTGTTGTATATTTTCTCATGGCATTCAAATCTCAGAGTAGTACTTCTATTCATATTTTTCCCATTTAAACCATGTACTATTCCGCTGCTTTTCCTAATTGGGCAGGTTGGTTTAGAAAGCATCAGCTTCAGTGGAAAATGTTCTCTTATCATCAAAGTTAGTAATATCTTATTGAAAGGAAGCATTCTAGATGTGCAGGTGTGCAGGGGCGAACCTACCGCTCGGGCCACACAAGCCGTGGCCTGAGTGTTGGCCCAATATCAGTGAGAAATTTTGTGAATGTTTGATGGGCCTCGACACTATCATGTCATTTGTAAGGTTGTGGCCCGAGTCTTTTCTCTGTGTTGTGTCCGCTACTGCAGGTGCGGTTACTTCGAAGTTGGCCAAGTGCCAAGTATTGAATGATGTGTTTACATATGCAGTAATGCGACTCAGATTTGAATGCAGTATAGAAGAGATCACCTGATTTGGTTGACATATTTTCCATTTTTAAATAAAAAAGTCTCAAAATTATTTACATCTGCAGTAACACGACTCAGATTTGAACAACAAACCGAAGCTTCAAAGCGCAGTTTTTCCAGTGTGCCATCTCGCGGAAGTACAGGTGATGTTGCTCATTTTACCTCGCTTCAGGGCTTCAGAATGAGTTTGTAGTCAAAATGGCAATTTAACTGCTGTGATATACCCTTGGTGATCAGATGAGCAGAGCAAAAACACAGTTACTGTCTTTTGTGGGCCTTCGATACAGTTCATCAGAATTTCTCACTATATATATTGCACAACTTATCATCGCATATGACATATTGAATAAGGCGTCTAATAACTTGTATTTTTTTGTCAAACAAAAGCAACTACTACTTAGTTTCTACACGCATTCCATATGATCGTAAAACCTTATATTTTCACCAAATTCCTCAGGTTCTATCAAGTTTACAGCTTTGCATCTATATAGTTACTGTCAGGTCTTCAGACTTCCGAAACGTCCTCCCTTACTTTTATTTCAATGGTTGTCATCAACAGAACTTTGTCAGCAACCTGCAGCAAATTCTGCGGCAGTCAGCTGATGCAGTCACGCGGACACAAGTGGCGCTAGAAGGTTGCGCCTACAGGGTTCACCAGCCAGATCGCTGGAACAATAAAAAAAGAATAGATGCAAGGGAGTCGACAGCCTCATCAATAAACCAACGGGCAGTTCTTCCACAGGAATAGCACAACGTTTGAAGGATGAAACTGTTAAATATAATGAGTCATATTAGGCAGGGGCGCAGCTTCCATGGAGACATTAGGGTCATGTGACCCCTATGGTTTCTAGTGAAATCAATGAAAAATCACTGTTTAATGAGGTTTAACAAATAACTTGACCCCATTAGTCAAGCTAGATGACCCCATTGCACTCGTGCGCCGGCTCCGCCCCTATTATTAGGAGCCTTATTATTGAGCCATTTTCCTATTCCATATTATTGCACTAATGTACACATAAAATAGCCACATAGCGCTATGGTTTAATACAAATGCTATTCATAATAGAAACAAATTTAACGGCAGAATTTTGCATCCTTAACATTTTGAGCATATTAAATATGTATGGAGTATGCACCTGCACAACCATTGTTGATACAACAAACTGAAAATGCCAGATATGAAATAGTATGTTTATATCATGTTCTTTTCCTTGTTGTCGGAGAAGTTCTGTAACGGAAAATCCAGATTATTGAGAAAGGGTATCATGAAAATGGTTCCTAAGGGACTAGAACTTCAAACTAGTGATTCTGAATGTCACAGCTCTGACAAAAGATAATGATGTCAAACGCAGTGACGGCGTAGAAAGCTTCGCTTTGGCTATCATTAGGGTGGCACGGGGAGTGATGGGCTTTAGGTCGCCTTGCTGTTGGGCCGCCTGATCTGTTAGTAGTAAGTACTATTCTGTAATCTGGCTCCGTTGAAGTCACTGTGAAAAATGGAAGCAAATACTGTCTCTGTCCTAAGAAGTTTTTTTTTCTAAGATTTGTTGAGTGCGATTTTAACCAATAATTTCTATAAGTTAATTTTAGTAACATATAAATTATATATTATGAAAATATTTTTTATTGTGAATCTAGAAATATAAATCTTATATTGATCAAATTAATCAAATTTATAAAAATTATTAATTAAAGTTGCAGGAACGAATCGTAGAAATAAACTTCAGTTGTGACGGAGGTAATAATATGGAAGTAGTAGCACGTTAGAAATGCTACCCCAGCGCGTTACCACGAACAAGTCCATTGGCACAGAAAAAACTCTAATTTGCACCAAAAAAAAGTTTTCATTTGTTTCTTTTTGTTCCTCTCAAAGTATGATAATTTTGGAATTCAAATTTAGTAGACATATCTAACATAGTCTCATTAAAATTCTATAACTTTATGGCATTTTAAAAAATTGGTCAACGTAACACTAGAAAAGTTTAATTATTAGATATCTCAAAAAGAAAATAACTATTCAAAATTTTAAACTCAACAACTGACAGTGCTTGACCCTGACATGGCACGAACACAATCCATGGTATCACATGCCCATGCCTAGCCTCATTTTCAACGTGTTGTGCCGGTTTGCATGGAATGGTAAGACACAACGGGCAGCCGGCCCGACATGACACGAAGCACAAGCTAGCGGGTCGTCCCGGCGTGACCTTGCCTGTCGAACTTTTATTATCATGACCTAGCATCTCTAAAAGCTCTCAACTAACTCTCTCTAAATTAAATTTTTTAAAAAAAGTGTGAAAAATCTTTTTCAACAATTCAGTTAAACACTTTTCTACATTTTGAGACCTAAAAAATAACCCTATTCTGAGAAAATTATTGGAGTTCCCAATCTATCTCTTGTGCAACTAACTGTGGTATCAGTTAGTTGTTTATTTAACCCAAATTTAAATAATATTGACACACATTTAGTAAAGCTGTTATAAGAGGTGATTAAAATAGATCTTAAATTTTCTTTAGCTAACCCAAAAAAGTACCTTCTAGATGATATTTTGAGTGTACTGTTAGAGATGCTCTAAATACAAACCAGTGTGCCTCTGTTTGTATTCATAATCAATTTCATTACTATTTTCTACTCTAATCTACACGTAGTGGCTATATCGAGGATTGATAATTAAGGAGGTAGGGTCCTAGGGATGTTAAGTGGAGCTGCAAGCAAACGGCATGCAACAAGATGACCAAGGTTTTAGAAACCGGGTTTGAGTCGATTTTTGGTTTGGTAAAAAAAACCGGCCGATTAGCTGGATTGCTATAGTGTCAAGTAAGGTTTTCGACTCAAAACCGAACTGAACCGAACCCTATATTTGATCAGATCGAAACGGTTTGATCGAAAACCGCAAAAACCAGCTAGTTTTCGTCGGTTTCTAAAACCCTGCATCTGATTGAGCTTTTGCGATGTCATATAGATATTCGAGTAGTACAATCCTGTTAAGTTTTCGTTTGCGACTCCAATTAAATTCCATTGATCAAACGCGAATGGAATTACAATATTCCTGTGCCAGATGAGTTACACTTAGGTTGTGTTTGGTATGGTTCCAGATTTATCTAGAACCAAAAACGTTTCAGTTTCTCAGGTACAGATTCTTAAAATCATTTGTTGCAGCCGTTTGGCTGTCTGAGTAGATACAGATTCTTAAAAACAATAATAAAGTGAGAAATAGATCAATTTACCCTTTTGTGTGTGGCTATTTTCATTAATATATTTTTATTCAATTGTAATTTGATACTCTCTTCGTTTTTTAATTGATGTCGTCGTTGACTTTTAAATTCAACTTTGACTATTCATTTTATTCAATATTTTTTGATAAATTTTATATATTTTGATATAATTTAATTTATCATTTGTTATTTGAATTACAACTTAAATTTTTACATATTTGAGTAAAGTTTTTGAATAAAATGAATGTGCAAAGTTGATTGTAGAAGTCAACAGTGACATCAATTTAAAAATAGAAGGAGCAGCCGCTCCCCCAGCCTATGCGTATCTGAGGCTTGCTTAGAGCCTTTCACAACGTGGTGTTTCTACCGAACCATGGTTCGTCTCAGTCGAACTATATCCTATTGGAGAAGCCGCACCATAGATGTCAGAACAAAAAACGATGTTTCAGTTTGGATCGATTTCATTCGCACCGTGAGAATAGAATATTGTTTCTGCACAGGTCGTTGGCCTGGTTCTTCCGTGAAGGAGGAGGCGAGAGAAGAAAAAAAAGGACTTTTTTACCCACCTGTGGGACTTACACATTGTAGGGACCGAACCTTTATGAATCGAACGGAACCGAGGTGCATCGGTTCGCACCAGCATTGAGGATTCATTTGAGCTGCTTACTCCGGTTTTAAATTATTGATACGGTTAATTTTTAACATTAATTTTGACTATTCGTCTTATTTAAAAATTTTGTTTTAATATATAAAATTATTAGTTGTAATTTAAATTTTACTAATGATAAATCAAATAACAACAAATTTTACACATTTGAATAATTTTTTTGATTAAAACAAATAATTAAAGTTGATTTTAAAAATCAACGGTGTTAACAATTTAAAATCAGAGGAAGTAATTGATTGCAATCTGGACATGTATGAGTAAAACATAAAGAAACAGAAGACGAGCTAGGATCCCTGATCTACCTCGGTATGGAAGAAATAGCAGAACGCTGTTGTTCTTCTGCCGTCCATAGATGCATGGCGCAAGGCAATCTGTCTCCAAACAGAAACTCCTCATGTGCTTGCAAAGATTAAGGTCATGTTTGGGAGTTGTAACTTTTCAATACAATTGTCGGTGTTTTGTCCACTGCATAGTACGATTTAGTATGATTTATGTATACATGTATGGAGAGAGATTTGTGCACTTTTCTTGCTGATATGGCCTAGTCCATGCAAAGCTCAGAGGTTTGACCTGGTCTAACCCACCATGAAAGTGTAATAATACCCTACTGTAACAATTAAGGAAACCAAGAAGGGAGGTTAAATTGGTGAACTTATACAACTAAATTTGCTACAAACGTAAACTATGAGACTAAATCACAACAAGAGCAACTATTAGCTTGATGACCATTGAAGCCTCTCAAACGTATGAATGATTTTGGTGATTGAATGAGAACCATAAACTAACTCGTTAGATGCAGGTTTATTAACCCTATTCTACACTTCTAGGAGTGGTTGCTTCAAAGTTGTTCGAGTCCCTGGAGTGTTTCCAAGAAGGAAGCTGGTCCAAGGCTAATAATGATCAAGAGCCATGTATGGCTTAGTTTTTTAGCTTGAGTCTATAGAAAACACAGGTACTATTAAGAGGGGTCAGGTCTTTCATCTCGTTTTTACAAGAATTATGGTGTATGGATGCTCTAGGTTTTCTGAGGCACTTGAGTGATTAGGGGAAGCTTGAATTTTTTCAGAGTTGCAGCCTTAAACGTGAAGATCTGTCAGCGGACAATCCTTCGGCGTCACCGAACAGTCCGGTGAGGGACGAGCTAAGAGTCTAGAGAAGATGTTTTCTGGGAGCTGAAGACAGGAGGTCACCGGACAGTCTGACGGGAGTCATCGGACAGTCCGATAAATGTAGGAGCTTGAAGTTTAGAGAGAGATACTCTCTAGAGTCAATAGGAAGAGTCACCGGACAGTCTGTTGTTCAGAAACCGGACAGTCCGATGAGCCTGAGAGATGCAGTCTAGAAGAGGTGTCTCTGGAAGTCCAAAAAAGAAGTTCACCGGCCAGTCCGGTGATAGTATGAACCGGCCAGTCCGGTGTCACATGGAACGAATTTCAGAGGTTGTTTTCTGCTAGATGAAGACTAGGAGTCATCGAACAGTTCTGACTGCTAAAAGCAGACAGTTTTTTGGCAACGGCTCCTGACGGTTGATTCAGAGTTTAGGGTCTATTTAAATCGTTGGGAGAGCTGTTGTGGTGCTGGCTCATAGTAAGAACAGTTGGAGATCATTTGTCAAGAGCCAAAGTTCACCAAAGAAGCACAAGAGAGAATCTAGTGAGATCTTGAGTGCTTGAGAAGAGTAGCAAAGAGCATTCATACATTTTTAGAGCTTGTGAGGCTGAGAAGAGTGTCTTCGGCTTATTACTCTTGGTCTATAGCAGCCTAGCTAGACTGGTTAGGCATCGTTGTTCAAGCTTTCAAAGACTTGTGGAAGACCACATCATGTTTGTACGTGGTTCTGAGTCCTCCGTTCGAAAGGGACACCAAAAGAGAGCATCTAAGCCTTGGAGGCTTGGTCTAGTGCTTGGGTATTATTTGCTACAGCCAGAGCGCTGGTGTCTTCACTCCGGGAGTGAAGCGTGCCCTTATGAGTATCGTTCCGAGAATGACGGGAGGAACAAAGATTTCGATGGGAGTGGTTCAAGCAGGATTAGGGGAAAGCGCAATTCTTTTGATTGCTCGAAAAAAATCGCTGAGCATCTCTATCACCCTTCTATTTACTTACCGCATTTATATTCTCGTGAGTAGAGTGATAGGTTGTTAGTTGCTTCTCTTGGTGGCTCTCGTGCTGACTTGCTTACTAGATTGATAGGTTGTCTTCTAGCTTGTTTTACTCTTCTTAAACATTACTTAGTAGTGTAAGTGCCTGATTCAACCCCCTTCTCGGTCACTTGATCCTTTCAAGTGGTGAGCCAAGTGCTTATTTTTTGGCTTAACTGCCTTTGAGAAGTGATCGGGAGTGATGGAGACAAGTTCTTCGTCGGGGTCCATGTAATATCCCAAAATTTACCAACAGGAATAAAAATTTAAAATTTAAAATTTTGCTAACAGAACGCTGACAAACTTTTTTCTCCCGTCTTTTATTCAAAAGATAAAATCTCATATAAATTAAAACCTCTCTTAACTTGAAATTTTCAAAAATATTAAAACTTGAGTGTGGTCAAGTGCTTGACTTTTTGTTTTGATCTTATTTTCCTGAAACCATTTGAAGTTATTTGAATTTCAAATAAAGGCACCCAATCAAAATTTCAAAACTTGATTCTGGGCTGAATCATTTCCCCTCTCCTTTTCTTTCCAGCCCATGCGGCCCAGTTTTCCTTTTCTCCTCCATTTCCAGCAGCGGGCTGCCTCCTTCTCACTTGCTCGCGTGACCCAACACGACGACCCAGCCCAGCGCGCCCTGTCTTCTTCTTCCCTAGGACGCCCGCACAGCCGGCCAGGAGCTTCTCCGTCGGTTGGCTGGCGACCAGCCGAGTGGCTGCGCGTGCCCTGCGCTATAGCCACGCCCCCGCCTTTACTCCTTGGCCTCACCTCCTCTCTGTTCTCTCTCTCTTCGTCGGTTAAAGGTCGCGGGTGTTGCCGCCGTCCCCTCGTGCCCGCTTCATCCTGATGCGTGTACAGTACCACTGCCGTCCCCTCGTGTCCACGTCACCTTGACGTGCGCACAGTGCCCCGGCAATGCGTCGAATTTAAGCCAAGCCGAGCCCATACCACAGGCCTTGCCTCCGCCCATGCCGTCGGCCATCCCTCCGCCGATACCGCCTCTCCGCCTATAAATAGAGGCCTCGGGGCAGCTTCTTTGCTTCACTGCACCGAGCTCGCATGTCGCGCACCCCGTTTCCGCAATGCACTGTGATACACGTATCAGTCCTTGGATCAGTAGCTGATACGCATAACACAACATAATGTATATCGAAAGCATACTTTGAAAGAAAAACTAACCTGAGACAGGATTTTTAGTGGCCACACCACAAGAATCTCTACGATTCTACATCGGTTGACCAACTAAAAGCAGAGCAGGCAGCGAACACCAGGGCCCAAATCCACAAGCAGACTTGAGAAGCAGAACGAAACTAGCACAACACCTACGCGATCCTCACTGTCTAAAACCATAAATGCAGGCGGGTGAGTACATAAGGTACTCAGCAAGCTCCAACACTAAGCAAAGGTATAAATACAAATGCACATTGGTTGTAGCAAGGATGAGGCAGCAAGATCCATGTTGCAAAAAGCCAGTTTTATGCAAGGTTCACTGCAGAAGATTTCAAAAGGGAGTGAAAGCATTTATTATCCATATATTAATAAGTTGGACCTGGGGGAGTATAAACCGTTCCCGCCAGTTCCCTAATTTTAACTAGAAGTGCCTCCACTATCCCCTCCAGACACTTTTCAAAACACGAGTAGTTACACCCACTCACACCTCAAGGCGGTATAGAAAATCTAATCGTAGGGCGCCCAAACAGTAGCATGTCAATACCGTGACAACGACCTATTCGGAAGGAGTTTTAACTCTGCAGAGGTTGTACACTGTACCCACAGGTTATGCTACTCTTGATCATTAGAGTTGCATAACGCTTATCCTACATCTACGCAGTTTTTCACAGATTCCACCCAAGGTGCAAACAGGGGCCATCCCTCGGGGTTTTTCAGGCCGTCGATGACGCGTCGGTACATTCCTGGAGCCGAGTCGTGAATATCCATCACATTCACGCCTATTCCTGGTCCCCTCCAATCCCCGAGTATTACCAAACCAGGAGCTATATCTGCGGGCTTACGCAACCGTGATGCGAGCAATTACCGTCGAAGACCAGGCAGCGAGTTATCTCACGCCCTTCTCCTGTTCCTTTGTGTCTTCACTACCAACCCCCCAGTGGTTCGATGTGGAAAGAATACGTAGAGGGAATAAGTCCTGCCCAAAATGTACAGGTTCTGTGGTTGCACGAGAATTACCAAGTCGAGGGCTAACGAACCGGTCCTTATATGGCAGGGGCGGCGGTCTCGTCCACGGCAGGAGGACCACAGCGAAGCCTACACACCTATCACCATCACCTCAGGTGGGCCCCACCCCACGGCCAGAAACATCCCCTCTTCACCAAGCACCAGTTGTTCTAATCTCGCCTCCCTTTTATTTGTACTCACACCACCAAACTCTTTCAACTCCTTTTGCAAATTAATGGTATATGGTGCGGCGGTGCGGAGCACCGTAATGGGGTCTTAAGCAGATCTAGTACAAGGTAATATCTGTTCCGTAAAACTATCTAGGAACGGAATCCCTATGGCTATCAAGGACACTTCGTCAATGGTTTTCAAGGAAGGTATTCATATCTATACAGCAAGTTACTGACATAAATATAAATACCTACGAACAAGTAGGATTATGTCTAACACAACGTTTTAAACTAAAATATCATGCATAGCAGAATAAATAGGCACTACTGGAGCATTAGCAAATTATAGGTTACAATATGAGGTTAGAGCTTGCCTGCAAATTTCTTAATCTTCAAGCTTGAGGTTGAAGGCTTCTTCTTCAAGATTCCAATCTTCAATCTCTAGTTTCGCACCCAATCGACGAGCTTCTCTTCTTACATCAACCTTTTGGTTCCTCTTGAGGCTTGACTCTTTCTTACGCTCAATGTTATCTACGCGAAGGAAAAGCCTAATAAAACTACTGCGAAAGAAGCCTAACTCAAGAAGGAGTGATAAAATCAAAAGAATTCCAACTAAGAACCAGATAACACAGTGAGGAAAACTTAGGGTAAGTCATGCATGATGCGGTGATTAGTTATTACGAGGAGCGGTGAGGCCCACCAGCATGGCTATTGGAGAGGCATGTGCATGTGTAGTCCTGGGAACAGTACATCATTTTATGTAGACCTTAATTTAGGACCATTCACCACTTGTTGGCCATTAGAGTTATTCTGATTGATACCTAGTGATTAAACTATATCATGAGTGCATTGTGCGTGCTTCTATGTCACGGCTCATGACCTGAGTTATCCGTGTATATTGTGCACTTGCACTTATCGTTGGCCTGTGTTTATATCTATGTATCATAGTTTCGAATGTGAGCGCGACTTAAGATTGCACGTGTGCCGGTGTGTACCGATGTAGAGTGAAATATATAAGTACTCTAATTAATTTATGCTTACTTCCTAACATGCCCGTAGGTGGTCGAGTATTTAGCTATTAATTATCTAGTTACATCGTTAGTGCTAGTAGGTGGTACGTGCACTAGCGTGTTCAGATGTGTTACACATGCTTTCTAGTGAGTATTTTTTGGCTCTACTATACAACTGAACTCCTACACTAAATAAATGGCATTAACTGTGATGTGGTGATGGGCATATTGCTACTGTTAGTTATTTAGTTTATACCTATATGAATGTACTACTTTAGATGTTCAATGGTTACTTATAGGTTGCTAACTATAAAGTGTTCACTTACTTCCTAATATTTAGTTATTAGTGTTTAACAATTAATTTTATAATTCTAATTTTAAGTTAGGTTATTTAGTGCTAACATGGGTGTGCATACTAATGTGTGCTAAATAATGGGGTTATGCTATGCTGTGGCGTGCCTTAGCTAGTATAAATCTATGCTTAGAATGCATCATAACTAAAGACTTGCACTAACAACGATAAAACAAAAGAAGGAACACAATTAAACTCGACGAAGGACTTACTATTAAATCAAACCAGCAAGAGCGGATGTTGGCTGAGGTTTGGATGATTCGATGTGAAGGAGCTTGAGGTAATGGTTCTAATGGCACCAAGATCACTGAAAACTTAGCTAAGGTGTAGCGGTGGTGAGACGAACAAGGTGTTCACGATGGAAAACAGAAAATCTCCCCCGTGGACACGCTATCCGACATATGTCCACAGTTGTCGGGTGTGTGTGTGCAGGCGTGAAACAGGGGACGAACTTCATGATGATGTTGCCAGCTAGTCTGTGACCGAAAATTGGCAAAGGCTGCATGGACACATGGCTCGGCCTGTGTCCACGGCCTCTAGACACCTGCGTGTCCAGAATCGAGAAAAAATCATGTGGACACGTGGTTCGGCCTGTGTCCACGGCCCCTGGACACACGGGTGTCCAGAATCGGGGATTTCTCCGTGGACACAGAGTTCTGTGACGTGTTCATGGACACGTGAATATATGAGCTATAATCGTGTCCGTGGACACGTGGACTGTGACCGTGTCCGTGGACACGTGAACTGTGACGTGTCCGTGGACACGTGAAAGTGAAAGTTCGGGGTTTTGTGAAAGCTCGGGGATTCGTGGACACGTGAGGGTGAAAGTTCATGGTTTTGTGGGAGTTCGGGGATTCGTGGACATGTGAGGGTGAAAGTTCGTAGTTTTGTGAAAGTTCGGGGATTCGTGGACACGTGAGGGTGAAATTCGTGGTTTTGTGAAAGTTCGGGGATTCGTGGACACGTGAGAGTGAAAGTTCGTGGTTTTGTGGGAGTTCGGGGATTCGTGGACATGTGAGGGTGAAAGTTCGTGGTTTTGTGGAAGTTCGGGGATTCGTGGACACGTGAGAGTGAAAGTTCGTGGTTTTGTGGGAGTTCGGGGATTCGTGGACACGTGAGGGTGAATGTTCGTGGTTTCCGTGGACACGGGAAAGTTAGGGGTTTCCATGGACACGGGAAAGTTCAAGGTTTCCGTGGACACGGGAAAGTTCGGAGTTTACGTGGACACGGTAAAGTTCGGGGTTTTCGTGGATACGAGAAAGTTCGGGGTTTCCGTGGACACGTGGACACGGGAAAACTGTGACGTGTCCGTGGACACGTGGACACTTGAAAACTATGACGTGTCCGTGGACACGGGAAAACTGTGACGTGTCCGTGGACACGGGGACACGGGAACTGTGATTGTGTCCGTGGACACGGAAAAACTATGACATGTCCGTGGACACATGGACACGTGAAAACTGTGACGTGTCCGTGGACACGAGAAAACTGTGACATGTCCGTGGACACGTGGACACGGGAACTGTGATCGTGTCCGTGGACATGTGGACACGGGAAAACTGTGACGTGTCCGTGGACACAGGAACAACTGTGATCGTGTCCGTGGACACGTGGACACGTGAAAACTGTGACGTGTCCGTGGACACGGGAAAGTTCGGGGTTTCCGTGGACACGTGGACACGTGAAAACTGTGACGTGTCTGTGGACACGTGGACACGTGAAAACTGTGACGTGTCCGTGGACACGGGAAAACTGTGACGTGTCCGTGGACACGGGAACAACTGTGATCGTGTCCGTGCCCGTGGACACGGAAAAATTGTGATCGGGTCCAAGCTCGATTCAGGGTCACAGAAAGGTGACCGTGTTCGAGCTCCAGGACATGTGTGAACGGGTCGGATGGCAACTGTTTCCGAGACATGTGCCGATTAGGGAGCCTAACCCTCAGGGGTGCGTGCGTGTGTGGGTGCTTCAGTAATTACAGAACCGAACAAGAGTTTTGCTGTAACAGTGAGAAGGACTAAATTGCAAATAACAAAAACTCCCGGAGGACCAATCCGTGATTTGATAGAGTACTACATGGCTCACGAAGTTGACTGACAAATGCTAAAGGAATAAAAGGGCTTCTTTGCAAAAAGAACATTACCAGGAAGTCCCCATTTCTCCCCTAATTGATTTGGGGCTCCTGTCCTTGTCTTGAGGTCACCGATTCAAGGCCTATCCACGGCCTCGCCGTGGACCTGGCCGGCGACCCGACCGCTGGCCGGCCGGAGGGGCTGGGGCTTC
>BCLG01000050.1:128840-142399 GCA_001602295.1 Zoysia matrella
CGACGCGCCCCGGCCTCCGCGACCCCCGACCGCACTGCCCCGGCCTCCGCGTCGATCTGGTAAGTTTTTCTCCCTTTTTTTCCTTTGATTTAGTAAGTTTTTTTGTTCCTTTTTTCCTTGGATTGAATCTCAGTTTTCTTGATTGAGTCAGAGAGAGAGGAGCGCGAGGCACTGCTCCAAGAAGAGGCCACTGCTCCCTCGCACCACGGCGGCACCGGCAGAGGCACTGTTTCAGGAAGAGGAGCGCGAGGTTGAGTCCTCCTAGAGGATGACGACGAGTTCGGGATCTGTGAATCGTTTTTTTGTGTGAATCATTTTTTGTGTGAATCATTTGAGACCACATTACCAAGCATCTGTGGATCTGAGTTGCGATGTGTGAATCTGTGGATCTGTGAATCTTTTGAATCTAGCACGTGGATCTGTGAATCGCCATGAGGACGACGAAGAGTCCAGGAATTTTATTTTTATTTTTAACAAACTCATTTGTACGAGCGGTGGACAACACCCAGCCGCTTGCACTGGTGCTATTAGTGCAGGCGGTGGATATAATCCAACCGCATGCATTGGTGTTATCAGTGCAGGCCGTTATTGCTGCACTAATAATATTAGTGCATGCGGTTTTTTTAAATGCATGTATAAATCGATTATTTGTATAGGTACACTAATAGCATTGCAAGTCAACCCTCTATATTGAGGGGTTTAGAACCGTTTGAAAAAACTGTATAGTGTCAATTGATCATGATCGGATCTTCATTTAAATTTGCATGTATATCAATCAGTTAGGTAAGGCCATCAATCAAGCATTTGTTTACAATTGATATGGTTCTATGATTTCTAATTTTATTATGTCTGCAGCCAGACGAAAACAAAAAATGAAGCCATTTGTCAAATGTGGCTCAAATGGATTCTACTCTCTCCACTGGATTGGGCCGTCGGCGTGGTTTAATACTCTATGTTTAAGGAGAGTGGATGAGTGGATGGATAGTATAAACTTAAAAACACACGAATACACTCAAGAAGATGAATACAATGGCGAAAGGGCTTTAGCTCTAGCACCCGTATGTGTTGGCTTTAGCACCTGTATGTGGATGTGGTCACAGTGAATGATTTAAACTCTTCGTTTAAGGCCCTCGGTACCCTTTTATATAGAGGTTGGATCGAGGGTTGTAATGCTTTACCTCCTTCTAGAATGTTTTACCTTCTGCTGTATGTCGTTAAGAATCTCTGTGTTTGTCAGATGTTGATCGCTAAGGCGGTGGCCGACCCCTATAGGTTGGGAGGTAATGTTGGCTTCTATCCGTTAACTAGCTCAGTCTTGTCGTCTTGTATCCCTGACCCTTTGGTGGTCAGGCTATTTCGTTCACGCGGTTCTGACCCTGGGGGTCGGGACGTTCTTCAGTGACTTGACATGATGAAGTCCTTCATGAGTCGTAAGTTAGCCCATGGGTCATAGCCTGGGCTGGGTCTTCGTATCCACTCCAAGCCACAGGTACTTGGGTACATGATCCCAATAGTAGCCCCCACGTCCTGCATCGTTTACAAGTCGTTGTTGAGGCAGCGCGGGGCTAATCTTTGATGGTCTTGATGTTTGATTCTGCGAGCGTAGCCCTCGAGCCCTCGGGCAATCTGAAGGTCAGTCAAAGGTTTAATCCTTGCTCGGTCTTCGATCTTCAGTCATTGATCTTACTGGGGCGCACGAGCGCACCCGTAGGGCGTAGCGTTCGAGCCCTCGAGCAATCCAAAGGGTAGGTCGACGGTTGAATCCTTGTCTTCGTTGTCGATGGTCAATGGTTAATCGTAAGGGGGCGCGTGAGTGCGCCAGTAGGGCTTAGCCCCAGAGCACTCGGGCGATCTGAAGGGTCAATCAGGGGTTGAGTCTTCATCTTCGTTGCGTAGAACTCCTACTGGTGCGCGCGAGCGCGCCCGTAGGGTGTAGCCCCTGATCCCCTGGGCGATTTGAAGGGTCGGTCGGGGATTAAGTCTTTGAGATAAGAGTGTTCGACCATCGGGATGGATGCCTAGAGATAAAAGTGTCTTCGAGGTAAGTGTTGGAATGGATGCTTAGATTGAACCGATAGGGCCGGCCTCGTCTCATGATCAGCATCGTGTCTAGGTCAGGTCATATAGGCCGGCCACATCCCATAATCAGCTCCCCGAGCAGGTGTCGGGCCAATCGGCTTTGCGCTCGACCCTTGCTTGCCCCTTACTATGAGATTCGACCTCACGACGTTAGTAATTTACATCAGCAACGTCTCCAACGATCGTGCGGTTCCGCTGGCTCCACGTGGACGGTGGATGATACGTCTGGAATCATAACCGTCGCATGATCTGGACGGCTCGAAATTGCTCATTGGACGGTTATGGAAGCGCGACTGTTCGCGCGTTCACATCCTGTCAACTGGCACCTGTCATCCATTTACTGGCGTGTCAGACAGTCACATGTCACCTCCTTCGCGGTGGAGGTGGCGAGGCGTCGTCCGGTCCCACTCATCTGTGAGTGGGGTGCCGGCGTCGTGGGTGCACGTCGCTTCGTGCACCCATGATGGCGCAGTTACTGCGCCATCGTGTTATGGGTCATGGGGGTGAGAAATGTTCACCCCCTCCAGCTTTCTTTAAAAAGGTGCGCGGTGGATTTTGAAATCCACTTGCTCATTTGCTTCCTTCGTCTGCAAGCTTCCTCCCCCTCGCTCGCTCTCGCACCCAGGCTCGTCGTTGCCACTTTCACAGCCATTGCGCTTGTTCCGGTGGTCGTCGCGATCGTCTCCGTCTTCGTCGCCATCATCGCCGCTGTTGCCGCTGCGCTCGTTCCGGTGGTCGTCGCGATCGTCTCCGTCTTCGTCGCCGTCATCGCCTCTGTTGCTGCTGCGCTAGTGCTGTCGTCAACCGCGCTCTTCGTCTTCCTCATCGTCATTGCCGCCATCATCACTGCTATGGACGCCGCTGGAAGAAGTCCACCGTTTCAGAGGCAACGCTTGAGTTGTATTGGAAGGCCGACCAACTGCCGTCGAAGGAAGATGGCGAATGGGAGGTGGCGGAGGACCAGGAGGCACCGGCACCGCAGGAGGGAAGATCGTTAGCTTCATCGCCTTCCACGAGCGGGGGCTAGTGCTGCTAGGCTCCTTCTTCCGCACGCTGCTGCTCCATTATGGCGTGTGTCTCCACCACCTCAACCCCAACGGCATCCTTCAGATCATGATCTTCATCATGCTTTGCGAGGCGTACCTGGGGGTCAAGCCGAGTCTTCGGCTCTGGCGCTACTTCTTCCACGCCAGTCAGCTGCTGGAGGCCTCTGTTGGTGAAGATCAGACAGTTGCGAGATGAGGGGATGAATGGTGCCGCCGTCATCGCCACCTTCATACGCCGCCGCATCTAGCCGCTCCGCAGTCGAATCCATCCCATGAACAGCTACGAGGGGTAGGACGACGTCACCTGAGAGGTGGTCGAGACGGAGCAGAGGGACAAGGAGGTCGTTCAGTGGGTTGCTAGGCTGCTCGAGGGAGACGTCACTGACGAGGTGACCATGGGGCCAATTCCTCTCAGCAAGGATCGACTAACCCTGGTGAGTTGGATTCTCGCTGCCTTTGCTGTTTGAATTCGTAGGATAGCTTGGGTCGTAAGTAGGAGTTGTAGACTCATTCGTTATTGTCGCCGTAGGGTCTGTCGGAGACCGCACCCGGCTCGGGGTCGGGTGCCGTGGACGTGGTCGGGACAAGTGCGACGGGAGTGTCCCTGACCAAGAAGAAGAAAAAGGCCATCAAGAAACGGCGCAGTTCCCCGTCGGCAGCACGGCAACTACTTCCCCGGCTGCCCGACCTACTCGTGGAGCGGGCGGCGCTTCGCCGGTAGGGACCCCACCGGTAATAAGCACAAGATCAGGGGTTCTGACCCTAACTTTCGGGGCCACCGCATCGCAGGCGGTGGCCCCTATCGACGTCGGGAGTTCTACATCGTCCAAGGATGTGGCCCCGCCCCCAGCCAAGAATACGAGGACCGAGGGCGCGGAGGGCGCTGAGGTCGGTTTCGGGGCCCGCACAGCTGCCGCCGTGGTCCAAGTGGTGGGGACCGAAACGATCCAGCCCTCTGGCGCGGGCCAACCGCCGTTGCCTCGGGCAAGAAGGATCTCGGTGCGTTAGTCGAAGGCGTAAGTACTTGCACCTTCAACTTAGCTGTATGCGTCATTTGGTTTAGTTCGTTTTTGACATGTTTCGAGATATTGAAGGCCTCCGTCGTCGGTCACAGTAATGCATCCTGGCGCGGTCGTTGTTTCGTCGGCGTCTGGGGACACCGCCCCCGATGGTCGTGGTTCAAGACCCAACGGCCGTGACCCCGAGGGTCGGCGACGTGTTGCCGTTGTCTCCTCCTTCGACCGTCACCGCCGAAGTCCGAGAGGAGGTGGCAGTTGAAGAAGAGAGAGAGGCCTCCCTTCTGGCCCTCGACACCGAGGGGGAGGTCGAGGGTTAGCCTGCGCTGTCCCCGACCGTTCGCGCCAAGGGTCCGAGGGGGTCGCCCCCCGCCCTTGGTCCGTGTGGAGCCCGCTGGCCAAGCCTAACCCGACGCCTCCACGGGCCCGCGAGAATTGAGCGCGATAGCCGCCGAGAAGCAGCCAGAAGTTCCCCCGGCTGATCAGACCGAGGGTTCGCAGGAGCCAGTTGCGGAGGATGCCGGTGGGCCGTCACGACCGAGACTGTGGAGGAGGCGCGGGAAAGAGGCGGGGCCGAGCTAGCCATGATGCTGACGATGCCATCGTTCGCTACGACTGCACCCGACTCCTCGACCTCGGGCGCGCAAGGATCAGGAAGGAGAGGCGATCTCCCGCCTGAGGCCACAGCGGGGGCGTGGAACGTCTACGATGACCGGGTGGCCGGGATCTGCCGCCTCGACTATGTGGTGTCTGTCTGCCTTCGTAAGCTTCTCGGTAATCTAGACGAGTGCCGAGAGCTCTTCGACGATCCGTACCTAATGAAGTGTCGGGTAAGTTTTTGAATACTTAGAGTTTTTTAGCCAAACCTGTTCATTGTGGTGTTGAGTGGCGCTGTTTGCAGGTGAATCTTTCCCAAGCTGTGGGTCAGCTGCCCCGCAGCTACGCCATGCAGGCCGAGGTTGATACTCTCCGTCGGGAGCTGGAGCAGACGAGGGCCAGTTGCGGCACGTCGAGGGATGCTGCTATCCGGCTCCACCACCAAGTCAACCCCACCCGGGAGTCTAGCCGCATCACTCTAGAGGAGGCCACCCAGGCCCGGATGGAAGATGTGGCAGCGCGGTCCGAGAAGAGGAGGGTTGACTCCGAGCTCGCCTCCGCAATGGAGACGATTGCGAGTAAGTTAACTCATACCTTTTGATTTTTCACCGTCTGAGGGTCGGGGTCGGATTCTGATAGGAGTCTTGTCCTTTGTTCAGAACTTCAGAAGCAGGCCTGACACCATGCTGCGGAGGTGAAACGTCTTCAAGACCTCTGGGCTTAAGCCGACGAAGCCCGCGAAAGCGCCCAGAGCGTCACCGGGCCTTCGAACAGCAAGACACGATCACCTCGGTGCGGATCGCTGCCGAGGCAGAGGTCAAGCTGCTGACAGAGGAGCTGCAGGCGACGCAACAGGCCGCCTCCAAGGTCTAGGAAGCGCGGCTGGCTGGGTAGGGGAAGATTGCGTGGCTTCAGGCAGAGTTGGCTGAGGCCAAGGGTCTCGTCAAGTCTGTCACGAAGGAGCGAGATGGTAAGCATCTTCACCTTTTTGGTTCGTTGAGTTGTTGTGGGGTCGGTCATTTGATTAGTGTATTTGTTGTAGCTGCGGTTGGCGAACTCCGACCCCTGAGATCTGCGGGTCGCCGTCTGCTCCATCAAATTTTTGCCGACGTGCAGGAGAACACCCTCTTGACAGAGTTTGTAGCGTACGTACTGCAGCAACTCCCGAGGATCATTGCCGTCGAGCGTCGCTGGTGTTGGCGCTGACTCGCTCCCATTATCCGAACGCGGACTTCGGCCGTATCGTCGAAGGATTCATTGCCGGGTTGTCGGAGGAGCAGATGAGGGCGCTGGAGGCCGAGATGCAGCCATCAGCGCGGCAGATTGTCGCCGATTTCAACAGCTCTGAGCTTCTCCAGGAGCGGTTCGATCACCTGCCCCACGTGCAGCAGCGGCGCACTTAGTCACGTATAGGAATTTTAGCAGTAGCATTTTGTATCCAACCGTGTAACGAACACTTTGGATGTTTTTTAAATACGCAAGTTTCCGATCCTCTTCTGTGTTTCGAATGCTTTTGCATTTAACATTTTTCAAGTTGTGTTGGGCGTTGATCGAGCGACTAGGTTGGGTATAGCTCATAGGATCAAGTGTCGGGCTCGATATAGCCATAAGCGTCACCAACGCTGGGTCCTCAATCATTAGCCGCGAGTAAAACTTGAACGAGAGCGCTTGTGATTGCTTAGCACGTCCGAGGGTCACCCGTAAAGCTCGGCACGGGTTGGGGTGTCGGGCCCCGAGAAAATAAAAAGAGGCGTAGAGCCTTAACATGGAGGATTAAGGCGCGGAGCCTTAGGTCGAGAATTCGAGGCGTGGAGCCTGAGAACAAAACATGAAGGGGTCGAACGTTTTGACCCTAAAAAATGGGGACACTTAGACTAGCCCCCAGGCGGTGGAGGGCGGCCGAGTCGGCTGCGCTTCACTGCCCAAAAAATAGTGAGAGAAATGAGAGATGCACAAAAAACTTAGCTGATTTTATTATGCGTAGAATCGACGCAAATTCTCGATGTTCCAGCCATGGGCTAGCTCCGTGCCACCCTCGGTTGCCAACTTGTAGGCACCGGGTCTTAGAACTCGATTACATAAGGCCCTTCCCAGGGGGGTAGCTTGTGGTGATCGGCCTTGATCTATACCCTCTTGAGCACAAGATCTCCCACGTAAAAGGCCCAACCCTTGACGTGCCAAGCGTGTAGACGTCGTAGGCTCTGATAGTACTTTGCCGACCGAAAAATGGCAACATCGCGTGCTTCGTCTAGCTAGTCCAAGGCATCTTATCACGCCGCTTTCGACCTTCATCGTAGGCCCAAACCCTCGGGGAGTCATAGACGAGGTCAGTCGGTAGCATGGCCTCGGCTCTGAAAGTCATGAAGAAGGGTGTAAACCCCGTAGTTCTGTTGGGGGTCGTCCGCAAGCCCCACAACACAAACAGAAGTTCCTTGACCCATCGTCCGACCGCCTGCTTGACGTAGTCATAGATCTGAGGCTTCAATCCTTGGAGCACCATCCCATTGGCAAGCTCGACCTGACCGTTAGTCCTCGGATGGGCCAAGGAAGCGAAGTCGAGTCGGGTGTGGTACTTCTCGTAGAATTTCTAAAATAGATGTCCGATAAACTGTGTACCGTTATCAGTGATGATAGAGTTTGAGACCCCAAAGCGGTAGATGATGTCGCGGATGAACTCGACAGCCCTGTCGGAGCTGATGCTAGGGACCAACTTGGCCTCAATCCACTTGGTGAACTTATCGACGGCAACGAAAAAATGAGTGAAGCCTCTAGGTGCCGGTCGGAAAGGCCCGAGGATGTTGAGCCCCTAGATCGTGAAGGGTCACATGATCTGAATCGTCTGAAGGTCTTGAGTGGCAGATGCGTTTGTCGGCGTAAAACATGCAACCCTTGCATGAGCGAACGAGCTTCTCGACGTCGGAGACCGCCGTGGGCTAGTAGAACCCCTGACGTAAAATTTTTCGGACAAGGGTCATCAGGGCGGTGTGGTGTCCGTAAATTCTTGGGTGGATATCGTCGAGGAGATGCAGACCCTTTGCTTGAGGGACACAACGCTGAATGATGCCGCTGGGACTTTGTTTGTAGAATTTGTTGTCGATGATGACGTAGGTTTGGCTCGGCGCGAGATCCACCGGGCTTTGTTGGTGTCGGTCAGTAGGGTGTCGTCTTGGAGGAAGGCGAAGATGTCTTGGGACCTGTCAAGGACGATGGCCATAACCTCCGCATCAGGGGTCGGCACTTGCTCGCCGACTGCTGCCTCGACCTTGGGGTCGACGGCAGCGTCTCTGAGCTTGATAGTCGATTTGGAGAGGATCTCGAGGAAAATGTCGTCGGGAACCGGATCTCGCCCGAAGGCCATCCGAGATAAGGTGTTGGCTGCTTCGTTGTCACGGCGTAGAATGTGGTGGAGCTCAAGCCCGTCGAACTTGTCTTCGAGCTTGCAAACTTACTGATAGTAGGCTTCCATCTTTGGGTCTCAGCAGCTTGATATCTTCATGACCTGGTTCATGACGAGCTCAGAATCGCCCTTGACGTAGAGTCGTCGAACGCCGAGGGTGATGGCCATTCGAAGGCCATGCAACAAAGCTTCGTACTTGGTGGCGTTGTTGGAGGCCGAAAAATGGATTTGTAAAACATATTGAAACATGTCACCTTTGGAAGAGATGAGGACGATGCCAGCCCTCGAGCCCTTCAGTCGACAAGAGCCGTCGAAGAACATCGTCCAGTGCTCGAAGTCAGCGGGGGTCGGCAGTTCTTGGGTCTCGGTCCATTCGGTGATGAAGTCGGTGAGGGTCTGGGGTTTGATGGCCTGTTGAGGCACGTAGGTAGTGTAATCAATGCACATCCTTCATTTTCCATTCTTTTCCTTAACCATTACAGGGTTAGCCAGCCACTCGGGGTGGTAGACCTCTTGAATAAACTTAGCGTCCAGCAGCTTGGTGATCTCTTCTCTAATGGTGCGGCACTTCTCGTTGTCGAAGCGTCGAAGTCGTTGCTTCTGCGATCGGGATCCAAGACTGATATTGAGGGAGTGCTCGGTGATCTCCTTCGGGATGCCCGACATATCAGACGGTGCCCAGGCGAAGGCGTCCCGATTCCGGACGAGGAAGTCGATGAGTGCGCTTTCCTATTTGTCGAAGAGCGTTGTCTTGATCCTGGCCTTCTTGGTCGGGTCGGCGTTGTGAGGATGATCTCTTTGGAGTCGTCGGCTAGCTCAAAGAACGTAGAGGTTGAAGGCTTCGTGTCGAGGGATGGGGCCGAGGTCTTGGTCTCGCGGATCTCTTCGAGGTGGGCTGACCCCGCGAGGGCGACAGGCAGCTCATAGCTCTCTTGCTCGCAAGCGAGGGCATGCTTGAAGCGGGATGACACGGTGATGACACCTTTGGGCCTCGACGTAGTTGGGGAAGGCCATGAACTTGGCGTAGCAGGGCCGATCGAGGATGGCGTGGTTGGTATCGGTGAAGTTGACGACCTCGAAGGTGAGTTTCTCTATCCTGAAGTTGTCGTGGTCGCTGAAGATGACTGGCAAGGTGATCTACCCCAGAGGTACTGCGCTGTCCCCAGGAATGACTCCATGGAAAGGAACTGGCTCGGACGGAGGTTGGACTCCGAGAGCTTCGTGGCCTTGAAGGTGTCAATGTAGAGGA
Source organism: Zoysia matrella (assembly GCA_001602295.1). Taxonomy (NCBI): domain Eukaryota; kingdom Viridiplantae; phylum Streptophyta; class Magnoliopsida; order Poales; family Poaceae; genus Zoysia; species Zoysia matrella. The sequence goes on from BCLG01000050.1 coordinate 138,225, forward strand.
TGTTGAGGGCACTGTCGCCGTCCATGAAGACTTTGGTCAAGCGCATGGTGCCGATGATCGGGTCGAGCACCAGAGGGAGGTGCCCCGGCTGAGGCACGTAGTCGAGGTGATCGATCTGTCAAAGGTGATCAGAGCCTCTGACCACTTGAGGTAGGTTGGGACGGCAAGGTCGACGATGTTGACCTCCCGCCAAGTCTGCTTCTGGTGGTGCCAAGACTCATAAGCCACCGGCCTGCCGAATATCATCAGACAGTCCTCCGACTCGAGGAAGGCATTGTCAGTGTTGCCCTGGGCTTCCTTCGTAGGAGGGTCGAGATTCTGAGGTTGACAGAAATCGGGTCAGAAATTACCTCTAAAGAACATCTGCATCAAGTGGTAGTCTCGGAGGGTGCGCTTGACAGAAGTAGAATGGTGGGTACAGGGCTTGTCGAGCATCTTCTCAAAGTGATTGTTGTTCTCGGCCGGCTTTCTTGCTTGGGGTCAGGGCTGTCTTTCGGTGACGCTCACGAACTCATCGTTTTGCCGACGGTTCTTCTTCTGCTTCTTGCTACTTGAGTCGCCCTAGATCGGTCGTTCCTGCGGTCGGAGCGTCGGTCAGAGCGATTGTCGGTCTTGCGGTCGACCTTGAACTTCTCTTTATCCTTAGCCCGGCGATTGAAATTGGCTTGAACAGCCTCCTCCCCAGTGGCGAATGTAATGGCGATATCGAGAAGGGTGCACGTCGTCCGAGGGTTTTTACATCCCAGCACGTGGACGAGTGCCTTGGATGTCGTGCCACAAGTGAAGGCGTTGATGACATCAGCGTCGCTCACGTTGAGCAGCTCGTTCCGCTTGCGCAAGAAACACTGTATGTATTCACGAAGAGATTCACCAGACTGCTGTTTGCAGTTCTTCAGATCCCAGGAGTTCACCGGGCGCGTGTAGGTCTCTTGAAAGTTACCGACGAAGACGCGACGGAGGTCGGCCCAGCGCTCGGGGAGGTGCTACAGCCACCCTCTAACCGAGTCAGACAAGAAGAGTGGTAGGTACTGAATGACGAATAGGTCGTCCGCCCCTTCGGCTTTGCAGACGAGGCGATAGTCTTCGAACCAGTCGGCAGGGTTGGTCTCACCGATGTACTTGATGTTTGTCGAAGCGCGAAATCTCTTAGGGAATGCAGCCTGCACTGTCTTGAACGACACGCAGTCTGCGACCACGCGCACAACCTCGTTGACTAGCTCGGCGCTCACTGTGGCCAGCCGCGCCGGAAGCACTGCCGCTATCATCGAATTGAGCAGAGCCAACCTGAGGGGCACCTGGACATTTTCACACGAAATATTCTTGGAATATTCGTTTCGGTGTACGTGAGATAAATACTCAAATGTAGCTTAAATTACTTTGGATAGTGCCACGTAGACAAATCAACCTACGGATAGTGTTCTATAGACAAATTTTCCTATATTTTTTTAGCGGACCCTACCATGATAAAAAAAAATTTGAAAAGAATGTTATCGTCCTATCACAGGAGCCTAACTTTACCTTTCTCACCCTACCTACCCGGGTGCAAATTATCTGCTGCAGCGGTTGAATGCAGCAAACTGTTGACACGGGTTTCACTGTACTTCCTGATCTCTTCGGTCTCTAATGTCACCCGCTTCAGTTCTTCGCTGCATATTCAAGGGCGCGCATCAGTGTCTGCTTTCCTGCTCTCAGCTTCCACTGGCTTTCTTGCTCTTCCTTTTGTTCGTGTGCTCTGTTCTTTGGCGGGATTGGCTTGGGGACGGCGCTGGGCAGGTACCGCTTTCCTCTTTCTTGTGGTCCGAGCGAGAACCAATACGCATTCGCAAGTACCTTCGTGTCCCGTGTTCTGTTTCTTGATTCTTGTTCTTTCTACAGTGCAAGCATCAGTGTTTGGTTTGATGGAAAATTGGAGGTAATGCGTGTAGATCACGTCCTTAGAGGCTGATTTGGGGGCAAAGAGTTCTTGAAATTTCGCATTGCTTTGCTATTGCTTGATTAATCCTGCTGTGCCCAGTTTCTCTTTACAGTGATTAATGTCTCTTCGAAGAGCTTCTGTTGTCTTAGGGGTTTGTTTGATCCCAGTTTTTCATTAATCATAGCGTCGCAGCTTTTGCCCCTTGCCCTTTTTGATGCTTCTGTTGTTATCCCAAAAACAATACATTTGGAATCTTTGAAATTTCAACCCAAATGATGGCTTGCAGTGCTTGATTCCCTGGTCTTTACTTCCTACCTAGTTTTTCCATTCCTATGGGCTGATTTCTTAACCTTCACTGCATTGCTTTCTTTCAGTAGTAAAACAGATTCATGTATTTGATTTGTTATTTTCTGTCGTTCAAAAATTCACTGGTGATTTTTTTTGCTATATTATTGCTAGACCTCCCTTTCTTTCTCGAGTTGTCATATTCTTAAATATGCCCCATTTTAAAGGTTTTTTAAAGAATTCATGCTCGTAATTTCTAATTTGTTTAAGCGGGCTGGCACATAATATTTAAATTTTAAAGTGGTACGACTATGAAATTAAGGCCTACTTGTGTTTTGTAAAATCAAATCTGTCCTGCTTCTGTTTAACCTCCACCAAACAGATGCTAAATTGTTTACCTCATAAATTTCTGCTTGAGATAATTCTAACAAGTGGTACCTAACACGTTGTTCCAAGATAAACATAGCCTGAATCAGTACATAAGCTAGATTATTTTTATTTTCAGATAATTATATTTTATAAAAACCTTAAAAAACTGAATTGAATGCCTTGTTAATTTTTTTTTTTTGGAAACGTAACATCTTGATAGAGTGTTCTGCTGCTACTTCTTGATAGGGGTGTTCCCTTGGAGCTGGAAACTTAACTTGCTTTAAGATTTAAGAGCAAATAAACGTATGGATCAACTCATGACCTCCTATGAAACCAAGAATAATTGTGAAATCCGGGTATTTGAGAGCTCAGATGAGATGGAAACAGATCTGGCCGAGTTTATTTCACAGGTTTCAGAAATCGCTGTTAAGGAAAGAGGATACTTTACTATAGCTCTGTCAGGAAGGCCTCTTTTGAAATTTATGTGGTAATGTTACTTATGCATTAGTTTCTTTCATGAAAGAAACAATTGTCTCTGTGTGCAAATTATTGTACCTTTATATTTTGTATCTGAAGTCTGAATTGCTTCTCCTTAAAAAAGTAAGATCTTTGAAGCACCATACAACAAGACCTTGGATTGGTCTAAATGGTACATCTTCTGGGTTGAAGAACGTGCAGTAGAAAAAAACCATGTGGAGAGTAATTACAAGTTAACAAAGGAAGAATTTCTCTCCAAGGTACCAAATTAGAAAATGTTATTTGCTTGTTTTAACACTATGTAAATTAGAGTATGATATATGTAAAATTATTTGTTCGGAAAATCTTCAGTTATTTGATGATAAAACATACCCACGGTATTTTTTGGGCATATATTTTTTTATGTTATATTGTGTGATATTGCGACCAGCTGTCACTGTCCTTATTTTTTTACCTCAAGTGGCCTTGTAATGCTTTCAGCATATAAGCACATAACCATGCCAGCTTAGCTTTGCTTCACAGACACAGTTAACTAACAGGAGTTGGTAGCTTTACAATCCCATCTAGACATCTATGTATGGACTAATATGTTCAAGTTTGCTGCTCCGTGATTAGGTGGAAAAACACATATTTCTTAAGTCTTTAGTACCTATTTATTTAAAATTGAGCAACCTTTCCACACAAAAGAATTTTGATTGGTATTTCGATTTTGCTGAGCAGTGATTGTAATTTTATTTAAATGCATTTGATGCCTGTTATTTGGTAGAGTAGTGTGGTTAATTATTAAATAGAAAGAAATTCTTTGTATCTAATAATGATGTTTCAAGACACTGCAGATGTTTCTTTTTTCTGGATCTAAAAACCATTATTTGCACTCATTCTGTTGGTAGTATTATATTATATATGTATAGCACATAATTACTGATGAATGGCAGACAGAACTAGTACTATGGGGCCTATGTGAAACCTTTTTTTGTACTCTGCTCTGCTAGACTTACAGATCCATTATGCATTTCTCTCAACTCGTGTTGTATTAGTGCACCATTTGGATTGTGCATAGGCCGAGATTACATGGAAGATATATCTAGGCTAGCAATCTGTGTAGTTGAAGGTACTAAGCAGAGGAGTT
>BCLG01000050.1:142409-194346 GCA_001602295.1 Zoysia matrella
TGTCCTCATCTTTCATCTTTTTTCAAGGACCAAGTCACTTATGTTTCATCTTTCTCTTGGCAATTTTTAGCTGGATCAAATGCTTTGTGGTAACAACAGAAAATAATCTATAATTGCACTTTGGTGTGGTAGTGTGGCTGTGAAAATATTATTCTTGAACAAATCTGTATGAAAATTACATATGATTTGTAAAATGAACATAATAATATATCATATCACGCTACAGATCTCGTTGGTCTAGATATTTGCTGCTGTATCAAGGAAACTTCTCTTGTTCTGATCTATATATATGTTTTGACTTACGATTTAACCTAGTCTGCACAGCTCATGCAAAATCCTTATTAAGGTGGTATAGGTACTGATTGGCTCAGCTTCTCTCACTGTTCCAGCTTCTTGCTGCATCTTCACATATGTTTCTACGCTGCAAAATAATCTTCTTGGACATTTCAATTGCTGTATCCGTATCAAAATTGAGTCTTATCCAAATGACTGTATTTTATTAGGGAAAAGTGTTGTTTGTCAATGGATACCGTCCAGGACTAGCATGGTAATGAATTCAAGGAGCTTACTTCACAATTTCTTTATTACCTAGTTAACTGCAAATTTCTTCATTAGATCATACTTTGGTGTTGGTCTAGAGCTGAGTGCTTGGGTAAAATGGGTCCATATGTGGGGTTTGTCTTTTTTTTTTTGTAAGTCATTGTTTCAAATGTTTCCTTATATGAATTATAACAACTTATGCACTCCCTGTTTGTATTTAGTTAACGGATTCTCTTTAGTTAACCATGAGGTTACATTTGAATGATTGTAGGTGCCTATTCTTCGGGTGAATTTGATACATGCCATTACAATTTGCAAACTTTAAAATATGCCATTGATGTGTCAATGATAGATGGGGCTCTGCAAGTGAATGATATATAGGTCCGAATGGCATATTTCAAATTTTACAAAATTGTAATGGCATGTATCAAATTAATCCCTATTCTTAGTGGCCATGTCTACTCCATTAACGACAGTGCAACAGTGGAAGACGCCGCAACTGACTATGAATTTGTCATCAGGCAGCTGGTCAAGGCCCGTACGATTGGAGTTTCGGAGAGGAATGACTGCCCCAAATTTGATCTCATTCTTCTAAACATTGGTTCAGATGGACATGTAGCCTCATTGTTCCCCAACCATCCAGCACTTCATCTGAAAGATGAATGGGTCACCTATATCACCGCCTCTCCAGAGCCTCCACCAGAGAGGATCACCTTCACTCTTCCAGTGATAAACTCAGCATCAAACATCGCCATAGTTGCCAGTGGAGAAGACAAGGCAAAAGCCGTGTCGTTCGCCATCTGTGACTGTATTGAAGGTCCAAATGTTGCATCGCTACCTGCAAGAATGGTTCAGCACACTGAGGGGAGGTTGGTATGGTTTTCGGACAAGGCGGCTTCCACATCTCTCAAGGCTTAAAATGATGCAGGCGAACATCATGGGTACTGAAACGATTGCTCTTCAGTTGGACACCCTTTTCGCTCTGAAATGTACTAGTAGTGTTTTCCTAGGTGACGGAATCAGGCGGAAGTTTCCCACAACCTCGACACATGGAGAGTGAGCACTAGGTTTTGTTCACTACTTCTCTGATAGTTGTAAACGTTTTGACATCTTTTGCTATTGGAGATGGACGAGAACTTTACGCTGTATACTTTCCTAATGAGAATTCAAAGTTTGGAGTAGCTAAGTTCAATCATTTTTTCCCATAATGGGAACATTGTATTTATCCCACTTTGGGTCATGAGCAGCTCCAGCTGAAGGCCTTGACTTTCAACAGAGTTACAGCTAAATACAATAACCTGTCTCAGAAGTCAGAATTCCCACAATCAATGGTAGCATGATATGAAATTTAGTCTAAATCATATTCTTTTTGTGATTTTTCTTGTGGATAGAAATATTCTTCTGGACCTGTTCGGAGCTTTTAGTCTGGATTCATTTGAGTTAGAAAATAAGGATTAGCTGTCCGTAACCATTGGGGCAAATGACTTGCTGCCAGTTCCATTACAAATCATGAATCATGTCAATTGTTTGCATTTCAGTTGTTCTCCACCTAAAATATATGATGTAGACGCTGAATCTATTCTCAGATTCTCATTTTGTATGAAATGATATTCTGGAAGATGGCAGCATATAACTTAATCAAACCCAGATTCTAAAATCAACCCAAATAATTGTGAACCATCAATTTGCGTTGATCTCAAGCATAAATTATTCCTTTAACTCCTAGGAGGTAAAAGTTCTCTAATAATTATTAGTTACTATATAGTGAGTTTTGACAGGTGATGGTAATAAAGGACATATTGCAGGCCAAAATTAATTTGTTTCTTTAGATTTTCTACTTAAATCAACGGGTAAGGTCGAATTTATGTCTTAACTCTTACGGGGTGAACAAGTGGCATTTATCTATCTTATTTTTTTTCGAATACGCAGGAGAGCTGCGTATCATTGTATTAAGAAGTTTTGAGGTATAAAGAAACCTTGGAAAAAGGTTACAACACACGCCAGTTACAAAAGAGAACACCTCCACGACCACAAGCTAAGGCACTCATCCTGCATCAGGTTGAAGGAGCAAGGAAGAAATTCCCTTTGCTCCCGCCCAAGATCACAACAAAGCCTTGTGCTTCACTTCATTCAGAAGAGAATCCATATTTGGGGAAATATCATCGAACACACATCTGTTACGATGCTTCCAGAGAGACCAAGCCCCTAGAATAGTTAGGGAGTTCAATCCCTTGCGCAGCTGGCCCTGTACCTGATCACAGCTGACTCCACCAAGCATCAAAAATCTCATCTCCAGGTTGAGGGCATAAAGAGTGCAACCCCACAAGTTCGAAGTAAGCAGAACCAAAAAATTCTAGAGAAAACACAAGAGACCAAAAGGTGATTAATATTTTCCTGTTCTTGATCACAAAGCACGCATTGGTTGGCATGAGTGAGCCACTGAACCCCCTCTTTGCTAATCTGTCAAACGTCCAACATCGATTATGTTCTGCTAGCCATATAAAAAAATTGCATTTCCCAGGGGCCCATGACTTCCAAATGCGATCAGCAGGTCCAAAAGTAATTGATCCTTGGAAGAAAGCTTCATAAGCTGATTGTGTAGTGAACTGCCCTGAGGATGACAGACGCCAAATACGGGTGTCCTGTTGGTCCGGCCTGAGTTCCACCTGAGAGATCAGATCCCATGTGAGATAGAACAAAGAAGACACTTCCACATAATTTAATTAATCCAATCGAGCAATCTAAAGTTTTTACAATCTTGTGAGTTTTTGTGTCTGTCAGTCGTTTCATTATTTTATTAATTCCTTTGCACAATTTATTCACCGATTATCTTATTCTAGTTGCAGTCTTGTTTGCCACACTATCCTTATGCTAAGATATTGGTATAGATGTGGAACAATTTTTTAGTTTGAATATTTTACAGTTGATGCTAAGATATATAGTTACTAGGCTAGGTGAGTAAAAATCCCCTCGTATATCCCATACCAAATCACAGGTCTAAAGACCAGCCCAGTTCTCACACGGGCAACGACGCTGTTGTGTAAAGGTGAGGCAGAGATTCGTAGGTTTTCTTAGTCTATGTGAAAGGTCTCTTCTTATGCGAATACCATGGGGGCGGTCGTACGCCATAGGTCGAGTTTTTTTTTTAGCTAAGTGACTAAAATCTTGCATATTTATCACATTCTACGGAAGAAATGAAAGATATCAAACATTATTTCGTAAGTTCAATGTTACAATTATCTATTGAAGGTATAGAACAGTTTTTTTATTCAGGGGAACAATTTTGTGAAGGACAAAGTAAGAGAGGATGGAAAGATCAAGATAGCACATTCTTATCTAGTGGTTGAAAAAGTGATAAGGGGACAAACCCATATGAAAAAGATTTCATTATTTGCTAAACAGTATTGGCTGTACGAATTCTTCTACAATGACTACCGTCTTGTTGTACACCTTAGCATTTGGAGCAACCTAGCCACTCATTTCTTCGTATAAGCAATAGTTTTGTGTGAGGCGCAAAAAATTTTTTTTCCACAAGCACCTCCATCCTGTGTAGTACATGCTCTAAGCAGTAAAAAGATTTGTTATTTGTTACGGACGAAGATGAGATAGTTCCAACTCAGCTGATAAAGGGAACACAAGTTTAAGTAGCAATATGTATTGGATTTCGTTAGGCAACATTTAACGCCTGACATATATTTTCATTATTTGCAAGTTTGGGTTAGTGTTTTGTGAAAGAATGATTTTAGTCTACTTATATTTAGATTGTGACCCTACAGGCTGATTATAAACTGTCATTTTGTATATTGTAGATGTGAGGGCTAGTTTGACATTTTTGGCATCTGACTAAACATATTCTTGTAAAAGCATGACATTGTTAAGTAAGCCGATTAACATCCTTCAAACATATACCCTTCGTTCTTTAATTGATGTCGCTGTTGACTTTTAAATTCAACTTTGACTATTTGTTTTATTCAAAAAAATTTCTCAAATGTGTAAAATTTTAATTTGTGATTCAAATAACTTTAATGATAAATCAAATTATATCAAAATGTATAAAATTTATCAAAAAATTTTGAATAAAATGAATGATCAAAGTTGAATTTAAAAATCAACGACGACATCAATTAAAGAACGGAGCTAGAACATGTATTTGCAAACAGAACGGTAGTCAAAAGGAAAACATGTGCCCTCGTAAGTATCGCTTCTTGTTCTGGTCTAACAGTAACTGGGGACTCAAAAAGTGGCACGATCGCTTCTTGTACATGGAGATCTGACTACAATTGCCAAGTTACACACAGGAACATAGTACTCCGTATGTCCGAGTAAGCAGTCCAATCTCATCAAAATCCTCCTGCTACTCTGATCTCGATCGAGAAAGGAAACAAAAGCCTTGTTCATTGATCACGCCACCAGGATCAGCACGAGCAGGAACGCCGTGGCAGCCACAACGGTGTTAATACGGGAAGGTGCCGGGGCGGAGTTGGGCAGGTAGGGGTAGGAGTCCGGCGGCGGCATCTTGCACTCGTCGCCGTTGAAGTAGATCTTCCGCGGGAACGCCCATCCCTGGCTGAAGGTGAAGGTTCTGGCGTCCTTGCGCATGAGCACCTCCGACTGTACGTTGCCGAACGGTCCGGCCTCCATGAGCAGGTCGTTGTAGAACTTGAGCCCGTAGAACATGCCCGTATCATCTGAGGACAAGATCAATCAAATTGGCATCATCAACCATGGATCTGATCAATTGTTATTGCAGCGAAGAGCAGAAGTGCTTACTGATGCTTCCGTAGGGTACGAGTGGTTTGTACTGGAAGCTGAAGACCTCCGTGACGTTGTCCAGGTTGGGGTGCTGCGCGACGAGCGTCCACTGCGTGTAGTTCATCCGGTAGTTGAAGTTCGTGATGGCGATCTTGGCGCGCCAGTAGTCCTTGTAGTTGAGCTTGACGTGCCAATGCACGCGGATGGGGCACATGTGGGACGTGCACTGCAGCAGCGACGCGCCGTCCTTTCGCGGCGTGTTCACGCCCGCCGACAGCGCGCGCTTCGAGTCCCCCATGATGCACTCGCTGGCGTGGCCGCCGTGGTGGCCGCAGCCGCAGGCGCACTTGGCGCACGGTACGATGGTGCTGTTGTAGAAGGAGGAGAAGGAGACGCAGCAGGACGGGTACTTGGACGCCAGCTGCTGCGAGTACGTGCAGACGACGTTCCACGTCATGAGCGCCTGCGTCCGGCGGCGGTGGTCGGGGGTCCAGTACACGGTGGACGGCACCACCCGCGCGGGGCCGCACGTGTACCCCGGCCCGGGTCCCATGAGCGTGAAGTTCTTGGGCAGCTTGACCGTTTTGTTGGTGGTGCCGGCGAGCCCGACGGAGACCTGGAACGCCGAGAGCGCCCCAGCCGGGTCCTGGCCGTAGGCGGAGACGACGCCGGCCTTGCAGCAGTTGGCGATCTGCTGGTTGTAGGGGACGCCGGGGAGGAGGTCGACTATGGACGGGGTGCGCTTGCACGAGTGAGGGATGTTGCCCTTGAACTTGGAGCAGTCGCCCTGCTCCGTGGCCTGCGCGCCCACGATGGACCAGATCACCTCCTTCTTCGCCCACGACCAGCCCAGCGTCCAACCCGGCGCCATGATGTGCCGGTACTGCTGGTAGTTGTTCATCGTCACCATCGCCACGTACCCGTCGGGCGTCCAGGAGATCACGTCCCATTTCAGGGTAATGTTGCCGTTCGGGTCCAGGGGATCGTAGGCCACTGCAGCAAATATCGCAAACCATTAGTTCTGACTTCTGCTTCTATCAGACCAGCATCGAACCAGAGCAAAATGAATGCAAACAATTCAGCAAGATGATCGTAAGCGAAGCAGGGCCGGGAACCAACCTGCGACAGAACAGGTGACTGCAAGAAGCAGAGCAAGCAGCACGGAGTGGCGGCGGAGCTCCATCTTCGATCCTTGCACCTGGCGCTGCCTGGCCTTGCAGTAGTCTCGAGCAAGAAGAGGCAGGAAGTTAAAGGCCTCCGAGACGAGGAGAAAGATGACGGAGATGCCATCGACCGAGATGGCACGTCACACCACGGCCGGCCGGCCGGCATGCCTGGCCGACGTCGGTTGGGTTCCGTAACCATGACTCCATTTGAAAAACTGATCCCGTTTCCATGCATGACGGGGTGGTGATGGCTCTGCGCCACCACCTCCTCGGATCGATGGACGCTCTCTGATTCTCCATGGCGTCCTCGCGCATTGTTTGCTCTCCGCTGAAGCAACCGCGGTTGGTGAGGAAGAAAGGGACCTGGGGGATCTCGATTAATTGCAGAGAGAAGGCAGCGGTATCTCTTGCTACTACTATCTTGGTACGCTTCTGAGTGCGACGGATGAACACTTCACTTGGGATCTTTAAATGAGTAAGGTGAGAAGATGCTGTTCCGATAGTTGCGATGTTTGATCATTCACAGCTCGATCTGCCAGGAGGAAGATGCACTTACAAGCTATCCATATTGATTTTTTTTTTCATCTGTTATTCATTCCGTACATGATGATAATAGTGTATGTGACTGGTATAAATTTTGAGGCCACAGCTCAGTATATTCATTTTTACGAGGCCGGCAAAAGAATGTGTTGTTTTTTCTGTAAAAAGAAAATTTGTGATGTTAACAGAGCTAGTCTCCTATTTAGTTATGTGATCAACTAGGTACGGGTAGACTTTATCGCTACATTTTGTTAACCGCTTGCAAACCGTTGACCAAGGAAAAAAGAACTGAGAGTTCTACAATCATTCATATCCGTAAAGTGCTATATCAGAATAGCTATCGTCATGTACACTGTTCCATCCGTTTTAAAATTATTGTCATCGGTTAGTTCACATTTAAATTAATTAGTGATAACAATTTTAGAATGGAAAGAGTATGATATTGACAAAAATTCAGATATGCATATATTTCAGTGTACATATACGTACGCTTCCTGAATCCCCGTTAGATCCTTCTCCTTTACCCAGCATTTGGTCGCTTTCATGGGGTAACAAAATTGCTTGGCAAGCCACTATATTGGTGGGAAGGAGCCATCCATTCCGCGTGCAATTCCTTTATATACTGTGGTTTTCTTTCGTCTTCAGATACTAGGAGTACTATCCGTAGAAAATAGCACGGAGTAATGGATGGAGTATTAAGCAATGGAATGGACGAAACAATAATAAAAGGACAACTGCAGATCCTTTTTTCTTTCTTTCTTTGAGAATCAACTGCAGCTCAGTTTTTCAGGGTGCTCGAAATGAGGGCTGCCGAATTTCAGTCGACTGAAAGTTGGGGGATGTTTACGCCTAAGCAGATCCTGGACAAACACACCACTCGCACATCCGTATGCGGAAACATTAACCCTTCTTCAACACCAAATTTGAACAGTACCTAGACAACTCCCGCCTCAGAAGAGATCCCGTCGGAGGAGCATCGTCTTAAGGTGATTTGGGCTCAATCAGACTAGTCGGATCGCCTTCAAACGTCGCCGACATGAAAGAAGAACAGCAAAACGAGGTCGAGTTAGGGGATTAAAGTTTAAAGAAGTGCAAAATGTAAAAGCAAATAGTAAGTTCGGTTGGGATGCTCTCAACCGGCTATAGGCCTCTGTTTTATATAGGTGGAATGGTCTTATCCTGTAGAGCAACGAATCCTCTCCATTACGAAAAGATAAAGTCTAATTTACTCCTCTCAAGTATAGCCAAAGTCCAAATGACACATTAAGCTTTGTTTTGGTTTATTTTACCCCACCAAAACGTGATTTTGGATCAATTTACTCTTCTCATAGAATTTGTCTTTTTTAATTCTCCGTGCACAAGTATAATCTTAAGATAAAATTTTATAAGATGATAAAGCACATCATAACACGTATTAAAAAACCAAAACATACTTTAGGAGGTTATTTGAACTTTGGCTATACTTGAAGGTAGCAAATTGAAATTGATCTACTAAAAACCTTCTTAAATCGACACGACCGAAGTGTCCAGTAAAGTGCTGTATACTCCGGTGACCGGAGTCTCCGATGTCACGCCGGAGGGTCTATCGTGTAAACCACCGAAACCCTAGAAGGCTTCCCGGACAGTCCGCCATCGTGCCGTACACTTCGGTGGGCGGAATGCCCAAACTCGAGAGGCCTTGCTCAGTCCGACATTGTGTCGGACACTTCGGTGGGCTGAACGTCCAAACCCGAGAGGCCTTGCCGAACAGTCCGGCATTGTGCTGAACACTCCGGTGGACTAAGTGCCTAAACTCGAGAGAGCTTGTCGGATGATTCGGCACTATGCCAGACACTCCGGTGGGCTAGGTCCCCCAAACCCAAGAGGGTTTGTCGAACTCTTCGGCAATGTATCGGACACTCTAGTGGTTCGATGATTTTTGGTTGTCAACATATACCCTTGTTTTTTGGTGAAGTTTCTGCACAATCAAATATTCTAAGAACCCAAAAATCTCTAAGGGTGATGGTCCTTCCGACTCATCGGTCATTGCATCACTCTTAGCAACAATATTCTTAATATAGCCATTTTTTCTCTTGAGCTTCTTGTCATACATTTGAATGATACTTTTTCACGTATCGACCATATATGCATTCCCGGCAATGACATTTACTACTTTATATGGCCCTTCCCAACTAGGAGACCATTTCTCAAAGTTGTTGCTTCTTGAACTTATGGGCAGAATAGTTTTTCAAACTAATTCGTCCACCTCAAAATTTTTTACCTTCATCTTCTTATTGTAGGTTCTAGTAACTCGTGCTTTGTCTTTTTCGATTTCCATTAGAGCATTCAAGCGCTTATCGGTCACTTCATCAATATTATCTAACATCAAAGCACTATACTCATCGACAGATAGGTCATTTTATTTAGCCAATCTTAGAGCTTCTAGATTTACCTCGACGGGTAAAATGACCTCTTATCCATACACAAGCTCATAGGGTGTTACCTTAGTTGCCCCATTCTTAGATATCCGATGAGCCCAAAAAGATTCCGATAAGCCTTTATGCCATCTCTTGTAGTGATCCTCTATCTTTTTCTTAATGAGCTTAATCAATATTTTATTACTAGACTCAGCCTGACCATTGGTCTGAGCATAATATAAAGATGAATTGAGCAATCTAATTCTATAAGATTCGACAAACTCTTGAACATAACTCGATGTAAAGAAAGTACCTTGGTCCGTAGTCAAAGATTGCGGGATGCCGAATGTATAAATGATATGCTCGGTAAGGAACTCAATTATCTCTTTGTGTATCATGTTCTTGAGAGCAACTGCTTCAGTCCACTTGGTGAAGTAATCTGTCGCCACTAGCACGAAGGGATGTCTCTTTGAAGATGGAGGATGTATTTGCCCTATAAAATGCAATCCTCACCCTCGGAATGGCCACAGATTTATGATGGCGTTCATCATGGCAGTGGGTGCCAACTGCACATTGCCAAACATTTGACACTCCTCGAATCCTTTGTAGTAGCGATAACAATCGGTAATTATGGTTAGTCATTAGAATTCGGCCCTCCTAAATAACCATTTTATTTTCGGAGCTGATTGATACCCTCGTGGACTTCCCCCGTAGCCACTTTGGCTTCTTCATAACCTAAACACATCAAGAGAAAATCATCTCCTGTTCGACGGCAAGTTATCATCAATCAAAGTATATTTGAAAGCTACATGCCTAACCTTTCTATTCACACTTTGAGTTGGACTACGAATGTATGGAATTATGGGAGTTCTTTAATCGGGGGATACGGCACCATCACGGTTCGACGTGCTAGTATCTGAATCGTTAAGTTCTAGCATCTCAAGCATCGGTTTCTTCATAACTGAAAATTTTCCTTTACTAACATTGTAACCTAATGCTTATTGTGCCAAATCATTGGCTCTACTGTTTTCTAGCTTAGGAACATGATGTATATGGAACTCATCCATCCTCTTGATAACGTATGGACATTTGTCAAAAATAGCATTCAACGATCCATCTAAGCATTGAAAAATTTTCAGCAACTTGTTGCACTACTAGCAATGAATCGCCAAAAAACTGTACATGTTTTACCTCATGGATTCCAACATCTACAAGCCGAACAACAATGCTTTATATTCAGCTTGATTATTGATGCAATCATACTCTAATCGGTTTGAGAATTCAAAGTGTGCATCATGAGGAGAAACTAATACTACACCAACACCTTGACCCTCTTTGCAAACTGTTCCATCAAAATACAACTTTCAAAAGGTAAACGTCACATAACCAACATCTAAATCATGCTCTAAATAATTTTGATGTTCAACAATAAACTTAGCAACAATTTGGTCCTTCATGGATTTCAATAATTCATAAGCCAAATCATACTCAATCAATACATAAACCCATTTACCAAGCCTACCACTAGAAATCGACCTATAAAACATATGTCTAATAACATCAGGTTGACAAGCAACCACATAAGTGCTAGATAACAAATAGTATCTCAACTTGGTGCAAACATGATACAAGGAAATGCATAGTTTTTTTATGAGAGTGTAACTTCTTTCCACATCAATCAACCGTCGGCTCACATATATGATCACATACTCGGCTTCTTGCGTCAAAACGGCACCAATCACATCATCTTCTGCTGCTATGTAAAGACGAAAAGGAAAACCACTTTTAGGCGTCCTAAGAACCGACGACGAAGACAAGTACTCTTTGATTTTTGCTGTTTTGCCCCCAGGTGAATTCATTTTCATTCTTTAACTGAAGTATAAGAGTAAACGTGTTGATTTTACTTGACAAGTTGGATATGAATCTTCTCAAGTAATTTACTTTGTCTAAGCAGCTTTGCAACTCTCTTTTACATGTGGGCGCTTGCACGTTTTTAATTGCTTCTATCTTCTTAGGATCTACCTCTATGCCCCTTTAATGGATGATGAAGCTAGAAAACTTTTTGGCTGATACACCAAAAGCACATTTAAGCGGATTTATTTTCAAACCAAAACGGCGCATTCGGTCCAAAGCGAGATACAAATCAGCCAAGTGAGGATCTAAAGTGGCCGATTTGATTACCATATCATTTATATAAACTTTCATGATGACATCAAACAAATCATGAAAGATGAAGTTCATAGCTCTTTGGTATGTGGCACCTGCATTTTTTAACCCAGAAGTTATGACAACTCACTCAAATAATCCAACAAAACTAGGATACTTAAAAGCAGTTTTAGATATATATCCTCTTCGACCATGAAGATTTGGTTATACCTCACATTAGCATAAAAAAATAATAACTATATGACCAGAAGCATCATTAATCAATATATCGGCTATGGGCATAGGATACTCATCTTTGTGACTGGCTCTATTGAAATTTTTAAAACCAATGCAAACTCTTATCTTACTGGTGTTCTCCTTCTTCACCGGTATGATGTTAGATATTCACTTCGCATACCTGCAAGACCTTATAAATTTTGCATCAAATAATTGGTTAATTTTTTCTTTAATCCGATCATGAATGTTCGTGTTAAACCTTCTCATCTGTTGTTTAAAAGGTCTAAAACCAGATTTTATTAGAAGTTGATGCTCAACTAGCTCGTGGCTTAACCTGAGCATCTCATTATCAGCTTAACCTGGGCATCTCATTATAAGACCATACAAAACAGGCCACGTATTCTTTGAGTAAACCGATTAACTTAAACTTATAATTGGTTTTCAGATTTTTTTTTATAAAATTCGGCCTTAGATTAATATCGCTACCAAGATTCACTTCCTCAAGAGGGTCGGCTAACGTAAACCCTTGTCCTAACTTATCTATGTCTTCTATCTCTTTTATAGCTTCGCACAAATCATTCATGTTGGACCGACAGTGTTCTACTCTCTTTTGCAAACAATCTAAATTTGACTCCATTGGGTCACATAATATGGTTGAGCCGATTCTTCATCGGCTTTACATTGACAGGTACAAAACCATCTCTAGTCACACTAAGAAAATCATAATCCATCAAGTCCAATCCAGTCAAGCACTTGATGGTATCATACGGCAAAGAAGATGAATCGACCACAGCGACACAAGCCGATGCATCCGTATGAACAACTTCTACATAATCATCAACCCATTATATCAAAAATTGATGCAATATAGAAAGAACACATCTATTAGTATGAATCCAGTCACGCCCTAAGATCAAGCTATAACTGTCACGCACATCGGCAACAAAGAAAAAGGTAGCCATAATCTTGCTCGCAACGGTGAGCTCCATAGAAGCGACCCCTTTAGCCTCGATAGGGTCTCCTTCCCCCCACACCATTCAAAGTCATGTTGGTTCGGATGAGATCTTATCAGTCTTACCTAGCTTCTTAAACAAAGAATACGACATTAGATTAACAATAGCACCGCCATCTACAAGCATGCGAGAAATCGGTATGCCATTGATATAACCTCTCACATAGAGGGGTTTCAAATGGTTCTCCAATTCCTCGGGCTTCTCAAAGATAGCACTTTTCGGCCCAAAGTCAAATTGTGCCATAACCTCTTCTTCCTCTACTAAAGGATAATCGAAAAGAGACAAGCAAATGATCTTGATTTCTATACCTTCCTTAGGCGGCGTAGGCTTATAGTCTAAGAGGTCGTTGTTGTGGAACTCAGACATGTCAATGTCTCCCTTAGGCGAAGGCGCTGTAGGGCCCTCTCCCAACACGACGTTGGCCAAACCCGATGCCTTTGGAGTAGCCATTGCATCCTCTGTCACAAGCGAAGTAGGAGCTTTGGGCTCCTTCGCTCTTCACTGGTTTCTTTTGGGACCATCGGTTTGATTTCGTTGAAGACTTCGTCCCTCTTCTTCTCCGCCTCCCTCTCGCAGATCTCTCGGAGGCGCAGCCGTTGAAGCTTTTTCTTTTGAGAGTGGGTCAAGCCAGGTGGACACCACCTCTATTGTATGTACTTGGAGTAGCGTTTGCTGCTGCTAACTTTGTGATCATGGGAAGCCCTTTCGACTAGATAATCCAACGTGATCGGTCCGTGAAACTCTCCCATTTTTGACATCGGTTGTGCCGATTTTAATGACACCTCTGGATGCACTCTCTTGATGGACAAAAGTGGAAGGGACAGGTTTATTTCCTTGCTTTGCGCGACACTCTTGGTTAGGAGCGGTGGTGGAGCCCCCTCGTCTCGCATTGACCGGTTGAGGTTCCAACCGGCTAGAGAGCCTCTCGAAGACATCTCCTCTTGACACGTTCCATCTCGGATGAAATGGTGGGTACGACATCGGTGGAACGGGCATCAGTGTCACAGGCATACATGGTCCTATGTATGCCACACCAGAAACAGCGGGTAAGGCATAGGCGGGAACCATGGTGGTGGCACCCTGAACCCATGAGGAGGAAGAGGAGGTCCACGAACATCCGCGGCTGGCCTCATCTCCTTCCTAGATGAGCTGCCTCCTCTCGGTGGAGACCTTGACTGCTTCACAGACCGATTGTTCAAATCGGTCTTTTAGTTTTTATACTTGACCATGAGACGGTTGAAGATGCTTTTGGGTCCCATCTTTCTGTTCGTGGTTTTGCCTTAGTTCACCTTCTACTTGCCCACCTCAGGGTTCTTCGGCTTTATCATCTTGGGCTGTGGAACCTGCCCCTCGGGTCTTGAGCCATTGATAGTGACCTTGATGGACTCTTGACCACTAGAGGATTTCGCTGGCACCACCTTTCTAGAAGCACCTTTCTCATTCGGAGAAATAGGCTTCTCTTCACCGATGGTCACGTTCTTCTCCTTGGTCGTATTGGCTTGGTGAGGCCGAATCAATACTTTGAGATCGAGCTCTAGAGTGTTGACGGAGAAAGGATGCTTGTCGATCTGCATCTCCTTAAGACGCAATCGTTCCCTCATTAAAGACCGATTGGATCTGTCGACGAAAAATATTGCAATCATTAGTAGCATGAGAATAAGAATTATGTCATTTACAATATGCTCTACGTTTAATCTCATCTGTCGGAGGTAAAGTGTACGCAATTTTAATGTATCCACCTTTGTACAATTTATCAAATATTTTCTCGTATTTAGCTACATCAAAGGTGTATTCATATCATTTTTCTGATTCTTATGAACCGGTTTGAGTGAATCACAAGCAAACAATTTGGCCTTAGATGGCCAAACAAACTTGGCAGCCAAAATGTCATTGAAATCATCATCGGAGCTATCCGAATCATATTCCACGATGTGCACACTGTGGCGGGTCTTGTAATCATGTTTTATTTCTTTGCTTCGACTTTCTTGCGCCGAAGCTCTTTGTTGGAGGTGCGTGAGCATAAGAAAATCATGTCCCTCCAACTTCTCTCTAAAGTGTGACCTCAAACCGCTAAAAGCCAGGTCAGCTAGGTCCTTTTCAAAAATTGTTAAATGAAAACATCACTTCTTAACATGTCTAAACCGGCGAAGATAATCAACGACTGGTTCATCTTTTCCTTGCCTAACCGATGTCAAATGTGACAACTTCAATTCGTCGTCCCCGAAATAAAAGTGTTTATGAAACTTATGCTCCAAAGAGTCCCACATTAGATGAAACTTAGGGACAATGATGAAAAACATGAAAAAGCGGTTTTGGTTAGCGATAAAGAAAACAATCGCACTTTCAAAGCCTCACAAAAACTTGCTTCTCCTAGCTGCGCATTGTATTAGCTAATGTGCTCCCAAGTGGTCTTACTATCTTTGCCATTGAATTTGACGAAGTCGGGCACACACCATGCACTAGGATAAGGGACCAAATCAAAATATGTGGGATATGATTTTTGATAAATTCAGTCTCTTCCTTTACTATGTACCCCTAGCATTTCACGAAATTGTTTGCTCAAATCCTCCTTAATGTGAGCCATGCACTTCTCTATATTTGTTATGGGTGGTCTAGTGGATATGCTCATTTTAATGGTGCTAAATTTTTTATTAGGTATGAGGCCATGAGAGATACTCATACTGCTAGATGGGATATGTGGTGTGCTATATGCAACGGTACGGTAAGGAGAAACAAAATTAGCCAATTCATTCAATCGGCTCGTAGCCAGATTAGAGATGCTAGTAATTGGCTCTACGCTAGTGGGGGCACTACCAGAGCGTTAGTTTGCACATGTGATTGAAAATTAGTTTGTCCATTAAACGAGTTAACGGCATGTCATACAAAGGCTGTTCTACGCTAGACGTAGTAGGCGCTGATGCAGTAGTAGAAGGACTTACATGCGCAACATGAGTAGATGATGCAACTCTAATATTTTTAGATGTCTTAGACAAGTTTTTTTGAATCATGTATTGGATATCATTAGTCAAGACCTTATTCATGTCGTCAAAGTAATATGAAAGGTTTTCAAAAGTAATGGGAGGGTGCGAAGATGTTTTCACATTGACAGTGCCCATGATCGCGTCGTCGACAACGGTTGAAAGAACAGGTTCCTTCACTTGAGAAACCACGTCTTGACGGTTCTTCCTGAAGTATGTCGAGTACTCTTGTAGCTCCCGCTCTTCCCGCACCTTGCGCGCCCCTCGAAGGCCTTTCGGCGCTCTAAAACGCCTTGTGAGCCTCCTCGGGCAATTCCTCCAAAGACGACATGGCGATGTTTGTCTTCGAGATCTCAGAGGTTATGGTGAGAACGGCGATTCGATTTGTGCAACCGAAATCTCTCGTCCTCAGTGGAGTCGCTAAAAAGTGTTTTGACATCGAAACGGTCCCGACCCAACACACCACTCGCACGTCCGTGTGCGGGAACCCCGATGCTTTTTCAACGCCGAATTTAGGCAGCACTTAGACAACCTCGCCTCGGGACGGATCCCGTTGGAGGAGGATCGTCTTAGAGGTGATCTAGGCTCGATCAAGCCAGCCGAATTGTCTTCAAACGTCGCCGAAACGAAGAAAGAACAACAAAATGGGTCGAGTAAGGAGATTAAAGTTTGGACAAGTGAAAAACGTCAAGGCAAATGATAGGTTCGATTAGGATGCTCTCAACCGGTCATAGATCTCTGTTTTATAGAGGTGGGATGGTCTTACCCTGTAGAGAAACGAATTCTCTCAATTGTAAAATAAATTATAATTGATCTGCTAAAAACCTTCTTAAATCAACACCATCGAAGTGTCCGGTAAAGTGCCGGATACTTCGGTGACCGGAGTCTTTGGTGTCACGCCACAGGGTCCATCGTGCAAACCATCGGAACCTGAGAAGACTTATCGGATAGTCCGGCATCGTGCCAGACACTTCAGTGGGCTAAATGCCCAAACCCGAGAGGGTATGTCGAACAGTCCGACATCATACCGGACACTCTGGTAGGCTGAACGCTCAAACCCGAGAGGACTTGTCGAACAATCTGACCTTGTGCCGGACGCTTCGACGGGCTAAGTGCCCAAATCCGAAAGGGCTTACCAGATGGTTCGGCACTATGCCGCACACTCCGGCGGGCCAGGTCCTCCAAACCTGAGAGGGCTCTATTATTTTTGAGTGTAAATAGGGGAACTTTCATTCGACAACCTTAACCGTCAGATCTGGATCCATCGGTTGCAGTAGCCCCATTTGTTTTCTGTCTGTATTTGATATGTGTCTTTTTTATTTTTTTTGGATCAGTATTTGTTATGGGCCCTGCAAAGATGGATAAGTGATTAAAACATAATAGGCGCGCCAATCTGGGATGGAACCCAATAACACTGCAGGCCAGTTTTTTTTTTAGAACAACACTGCAGGCCAGTTGTAACAGGCCTTTAAGAACAGAAAGAGCCCAAGCAACAAGTGCAATAACAGGCTGGGCCAGTTTTAGCGGACCGTTGTTTATAAAGAGCCTAAGAACTACTTCCTCCGGTGCCATAATTGTTGGCTTGGATCATTAGAAACATAAATTATAAATAACTTTAAAATTGTTAAATTTAAGAAATGTGAAAATTATATAAATAAATTTGTCTTTAAAAG
Organism: Zoysia matrella; assembly: GCA_001602295.1. NCBI lineage: Eukaryota > Viridiplantae > Streptophyta > Magnoliopsida > Poales > Poaceae > Zoysia > Zoysia matrella. Next base: position 159,850 of record BCLG01000050.1, read on the forward strand.
TTCTTTAAAAAAATATATATATCACTTTTAAATAAAAACTAAAAAAATATAAGTTAAAGTTGCATTATAAAGACCGTGTTATTGTCTAAAACGTTAAGAAATATGGAACTACTCCGTATAATGAAAACGAGCTAAGACTTGCATACCTAGAGCGATATCAGGAAACAAAGAATTAAATAAAGAACGAGCACAACAAAACCAGATCGATCTAGAGAAGACAAGGGCAGAGAATCAGGAGGAGAATGAATCCAGACCATGAAGAAGGGAGAGGAGGAACCCAGAAAGAAAGTCAGAAACAATCTTTTTTTTTTATCAAAGCCAGTAGGCAATCATTACCTTGCACTGATGCTTCTGATTTGTGATCTTGCAGCTACCCAGAAGGATCATCCGCCCTTCAGAATCTCTGTTGAAACTTGAAATTGAACAAACTCCTGCTCCATGCCTCAAATCTATCTCTGCGTTCGTTCTTGCTGATCTGAAACATTAATTCATGCTCTAGGTTATCCTATTGATTAGATTCGTACGGTTGTATAGGATCAGGACTCAAATTTAATTACTAGTGCCTGGAATATTAAACAAAATTAACAAATATTTATCCCTGAAAGTTTAACGGAACAACTTATCATTTTTTGCAATAGCCTGTACAATTACAAAACTACTGTTATCTCCACTGATACAAAGTCACATAGGCAATTTGAAAAGTAAAATGCTAATTTTTTTTTTTGCTATAGCCTGTAGAGATAAAAACAACTACTGTGATCTCCACCATTACAAAAATCACAATGCCATACAGATTGACAAGTAAAATTTACAATTTTTATATTTTTCTATAGCCTAAACAGAAATTATTGCCATGCGCACTTTAAGAAGAGAGCAGGCATCTGCCTAGATCAATAACAAAAATAGTTTGCACAGAAAAAGGTGTCAGTTCAGATGATCTGCTGAATAGTTACAGCAACAACTTGAACAAATCTGTCATAAAGGTATAGCCTGAACATGCATTGGAATATTCCTAACAGTGATGATATGCTTGATAGGAACTGTTAAACTTCTGAAACAGAAAGCAATAGTTATTTAAATTTATAGTGCTAGAGTTCCAGTGATAGGATTTGCTGTTACATCATGGTCTGCTTTAATTAGTCGCAGTTGACAGATAACTAATTCATATTAATGAATTTTGATTTTCAATGCACAGCAAAGTACATATTGAAAAAATTATGAATAATAAACAGTTAAGCTTCATCTTTGTAGTTTGATTTGTCAATGCTTGGAAACTACATGGAACTGTTACAAGGTTTAGAGCGATACGAGCAACAGATAATACAATATGAGGTGATCATTTAATCGTATCATTGCAACTGGTACAAGTTACAGCATGTTTGCATTGTTACTTCATGTAGGACAGGAGCCTTCATGATACAACAAGCAGAATTACAATGGACAACCGAATTCTGGTGACCTGGATACCTTTATCACAGAAGCAGACATCACTTATTCAGCATAAAACATAGAGCAGCCAAATTCAGAAACAAGCAAGCCAAGCTTACTGAAGTGTAGGGTACATGTTTTTAGTTGGGCTGAAATAGGCCCAAAAGCACTTTGGTACCGATGGCAAGCCTTTGCATAGAGGAAAGATAATATTGATATCATTTAGTTTTCGCCTCTTTTTCTAATCTATCAGTGTGCATGGGTTCCATATTTTATTGTTTTAAATTAGTACACATATTGTGCGTTAAGCTTCTTTAAAGGGCTCTTATATTGCTTTGCAAATGTTCCACAACATTAGTCCCAAAATGACTGGCTGCCAAATAGTTCAGACTACCTTCCTAGCTATATAAAACTTTTTTTATTGTCGTATTCATTATAAGAAACTGTTGACATGTCAATGTCTTTTCCTATAGTTTTTCACTCGACTGATGAGTTGCTGGCCCTTGACACTAGCAGCCGATGTTACTCTGACAGAAGAAACGCTCGAGGCAGCACAATGCCTGCACCATGCATGGTCGTCGTCCCAAATCAGGCATAAATATTCAGTTGACGCCCTCGAAATTTCTGTTCGCATCGGTGGCTTCGTTTCTGACGGCGACCCCCCTGCATCCAACGACCATCGAGCAACCAACGACCAGACGGAACCCAACAAACGAGCAGCCTTGGAAGCAACACCAACCAGTCTTGCTTCCTTTCACGAGCTCCAACTCGCTGCCAACAAGGGACTTGGACACGGAGACCCCAAAGGAACGCCGAGAACGATCGCAACAGATTCCTGCCCAAATTGGTCTCTGCCGTTTATAGTATCTGCCTGAACTTGGATGTCCGAATTTTAGCAGTGCACATACGTTACCTGGTTCGCTGTATCCGCAAAATGTGCAATGATTTCTTTGCCAATTTCTGCCCTGTACAGCCTCAGGATCTTATATAATATACTTCCTTGGTGCTTAAACTGATATTGCCACTGACTTTTAACATCAACTTTGATCATTTATTTTATTTAAAAAATTAATTCAAATTTAAAATTTTATAAGTTGTAATTCAAACAACTTTAACGATAAAACAAATTATAACAAAATATATAAAATTTATCATATTTTTTTAATAAAATCTGATCAAAGTTGTTATTTGTAGTTAATGACGACATCAATTTCAGAACAAAGAGATCTGATCAAAGTTGATATTTGTAGCTAATGACATTAATTTCAGAACAAAAGGAGAAAATTTTACAGGTAATGAGTAAAAACCCATAAAATTTTCTTCCCTCCTCTCCTCTCCGCATCCTAGATTGACCCAGGAGAGCATAGGGACGCGCTCTAATCTGGTAATTAATCCCTCTCTCGCTGTGATAGATTAGCCCGAGAAAGAAGACAAGCCATCGAGGAATCATAATCGGCATTATACTTTTTGATCCCTTTCTTTTCTGTCGCACTCACGCTCTGTACATCTCAGAAGCGACACCACCAAAGTGACACGTGGGCGGATACTGATTGACTCTTGGTGATAGATTTCCTTAAGCCCTTTTTTTATGACATCAGAATCACGACTGGTTTGAGGCGAGGACCTTGATGCTGCAACGACATCCTCCGCCGGCAGCAAATGTGGTTCATCTGTCTCCACGCCTTGGAAAATTCTTCTCTTCCTCCCTTTTAATTTTCCGAATATTCCACCACGTGTGTAGGATCACTCCAGTTAAAATTCCTCTGCCAGCACTATCCATGCTCGCAGTAGCGGCTATGCCTCTTGAGACTGACAGCCTCATATATATTGCCAATCTTTACCTCGTTCGAGCTTGTAAATCATTTCCTTTTTGTATGCTTGCCATTTATCTTTAGATGAAAACACTCAGTATGTGAGTATCATACCTCCATTAATTCCTTTACTTCAGCTCTTTGGGACCATTTGAGCTTCTTTAAGACATTCTAAAATAGAATTCTTTTACCTTCTAGAATGTAAAATTCTTCATTCATTTTTGAAAATAACTAGTGATTTTTTTTAAATAACGGTAATCAAAGACATAATATCGATTGATATTAATTTGTTTTGTTATATTTTATTAATTAATCAATGACTAAGATCGAATTCATACCTTACTTCTTATAAGGTGAAACAAGAGCACTTGCTCTATCTAAAAATGGTCTTAGTTTAATATATGGTCAATCATTTCCATAACACAATTTTTCTTCGCAATTTCATTTGGCTTTAAGAGATGATGAAGATATTCACTCAGCAGCTAAGCTCGACAACAATGTGCTATATTTTACAGTATTTTCATTAAGCTTTGTATGCGTCGTTGTGGAGATCAATTCTCCGATATTCTCTCAAATTTCAAAATATTAATACAGATGACTTCTAACATCATCTTTTAACATTTATCTTACTCAAAAGTATAATAACTATAATATATTATATTATAATTTGCTTTATTATTAATAGTATTTAAAACACAAGTAATAATTTTACACATTTAATTTTTAAAAATAAGATAAATTGTTAAAAAATGATGCTAAAAATCATGGTATCAATATTTTAAAATTAGAGTGAGTATTTATTTTGCACTTCTTATGTAAAAAAAAATAATGTGTTTACTTTTGTCCACTTCTGACCGTGCGCAACGCAACAGTCAACACACACCTGCACGAATGTACTGTTCCCCTCGATCATTTCAACAACCAACTACCTGACGAGACCGGAGTCTTGGCCACCCACCAAACAAGGACGAGCCGCCTTGGAAGCACCACCAACCGCTGCCCCTGGCCCCTTCCCGCGACGTACTCAGGCTTTTACTGACCGGTGAAAACCGGTTCACGCAATTTTCGACCAAATCGATTTGAAACAGTTATAGAGTTTGGTTCGATTTTTAACTGAAAATCGAATTTAACACGATAACAAATTCAGTTAACCGATTAATTTTTTTTTTTTGCCAAATCAAAACCGGGAGGAGCTCGGGTTCTAAAACCCTGCATGTACTTTCTGCCACAAAATTACTATAACAGCATCGGACCATTTTTTTAAGAAATCTTAACAGCATCAGACTTGGGGCGGCGGCAGCGGACTCAAATCCTGCCCTGTAGAGGGGAAACTGCAGATACCCGCTGTAGCGGAGAATTTAAATAGAGTTTTTACCGTTCGATTGAAAATAGACGCACCGAATTTACCGCTACAGTAAAATTGATGAACAGTATTTTTGAGTAAATAGAGAACATGTTCTTGCGTAAAAGCGGAATTGTTTACTGCAATAGTAACTGTAGCAGACACGGTAACTTCTCTGCGGTAACGCAGAGAAGTCGGACCCGGCGGCAGCAGCTTAAAATGGACGCCAAAATCGGAACACGTTCTGCGCCGTTTCTCTACCATTCAATGCTTGTCTGTTCTTGTGCGTGGAATTTTTGGCGGTTGCAAAATCTGCACGGATTGGATATCCTGGCCTTTATTCGGCAGCGTTTAGTTTCTGCACACAAGCTAATACTACAAAATCTCTTGCTGCTCATCTGCATATTAATCGTGGTTTCTTGCTTCCCAATCACAATCTCTCTCCCCCTATATATATCTCTCACTCTCTCAAATGATTAGTGCAAGGAAGCAGTAGAGGAGACTTCGAGGAATCTTGAACGGCACTATCCTTTTCCTTCCAATTTCCTCTGTCTTCAGCTTTCAGGGGAGAAAGGAAAGGGAACCAACCAGTCAGCCACATGGGCAGCGGGGCCTTTACAGCGGCGCGCGCACTTGTGGCGCCGCTCATCTTCTTTGTCTTGCTCGGTCTCCTGCTGGGAGCAGCGACCGCCAATGTAAGCGACTGCCAAGAAACTCCTCTCGTCTCTCTCTCTCTCTCTCTCTCTCTCTCTCGATTCAACACGGTTGTCTCTGTAGAGATTATTAATTTTGAGCCTAGGCTCCGTTTCGCTGATGGGTGCAGGTGGGCGACTCCTGCTCGACGAGCGCGGACTGCGGCGCCGGGCAGTGGTGCTTCGACTGCTCTCCGGAGCTCTCCGGCTCGCACTGCGTCCGGTCCGCCGCCACCAACACCTTCCAGCTCATTGTAAGTGCCGGAGAAGGGATTACTGGGAAGAGCTGTCTTGTATTGTACTCTCGTCTTGTGTGTTTTGCCTCAGGATTATGAGTTCTTTTTATGATTTTCTTGGTTTTCCAGATCTCTGCTCTCAATTGGTTCTAAAAATTTAGCATGCCTAGATATGACAGTTTAATTAGCTAGCAGCCTAGCACTGGTGCTCTCGCGAGTTCAAGTCATCCGAGAACTGGACGAATAAACACTTTCAGAATATTAGCAGACTTAGTATATTCGTGAGAGTTGCGCAGATTTGGTTGTTAGGTATATAGTCCTTGTCCAACCGTCCAAGGTCGTACAAGTTTGGCCAGAAAACTAAAAAAAAAAATTAGAGTAACATTTAACTATTTCAGCAGATGCTTTTATTTACTCCTATGAATCATTTTTTGTCCCAAGAATACTTCTGGCTGACTTTTCATTTCTCGGCCCACTTGATTCCTTTGAAGAGTTTTTCAGTAAACCATAGATAAGGATCATTTGGAGTCTCTGGGCATGCATATTATGTGCAAATACAACTTCTGATCATTCTGAATCTGACCGGATATTGCTTCTGGTTTCTTGTCTCTCAGAACAACTCGTTGCCATTCAACAAGTATGCCTACCTCACGACGCACAACTCGTTTGCGATTGTCGGGGAGCCTTCGCACACCGGAGTCCCACGCATCACCTTTGACAACCAGGAGGACACAATCACTGATCAGTTAAATGTACAATTTTGTTCCTCCTTTATCTATGTGTTCCATTATGCATAATCTCCCCCTGAAAGTCTCATTTTTATTACTGTAATCTGTAGAATGGTGTTCGAGCGCTGATGCTCGACACATATGACTTCAAAGGAGACGTATGGTTATGTCATTCGAGTGGAGGGAAATGCAACGATTTCACTGCATTTGTAAGTATATCGAACGTGCCTGCCTCCTTCAAAACTGGAAACAAAGGGCTTTCAGAGTAGAATGCTTTGAAACTTATTTGGATCATTATAGGAACCTGCATTGGATACATTCAAGGAAATCGAGGCCTTTCTTTCAGCAAATCCATCTGAAATTGTCACGATAATCCTGGAAGACTACGTTCATGCGCCAAATGGCCTGACAAATGTGTTCAAAGCCTCGGGCCTTATAAAGTACTGGTTCCCTGTGTCAAAAATGCCAACAAATGGTCAGGACTGGCCTCTTGTAAGCGACATGGTAGCAAGCAACCAGCGTCTTTTAGTGTTCACCTCCGTCAGATCGAAGCAGAGCACTGAAGGAATTGCATACCAGTGGAATTTCATGGTTGAGAACAATTGTGAGGCAACGAATTCCTCAAAATTAATATGGATTTCATGGTCGAAGATGCTTGTTTAATTAACAACTCGCATTTCAATTTCAGATGGTGATGATGGAATGGATGCTGGAAAATGCTCGAACCGTGCAGAATCTGCACCACTCAATGATAAGACCAAATCTCTCGTCCTCATGAACTATTTCCCCTCTGTGCCTGTGAAGTTGACAGCTTGTCTGCAGCATTCCCAGTCTCTTGCAGACATGGTGAATACATGCTATGGCGCTGCGGATAATCGGTGGGCGAACTTTCTAGCAGTTGATTACTACATGGTACTGAGCTTTAACTGAATGTTTTTACTATCTACTTGAGAAATCCTAAAGCAGATGGCATCTCAGTTTCTTCAAAATCTATGAAAATTTTCTCCATGTCCTTGCCAACACCATGTATGGAAGCTCCAGCATTTCAAGGTCATAATATGGCTGACAATACTGAACTAAAATTGTTCCAGAGAAGTGATGGAGGGGGGGTGTTCCAGGCCATGGACTTGCTCAATGGGAGGCTACTATGCGGCTGCCAGGATGTCAAGGCTTGTGTGGTGAGATTAGATACTCGCTTCTTCCATTGATGCAGACACATATGCATTATTCATCTTGATATGTTGATATACTAACCATGACATGAGTTAACCATCCTATTTTGTCCACTTGCAGCATGGGTCTGGTGTATTATGTTCTTAGTAAGTCGAGAAGAGATAGAGAATTTGGCTGAAGTGATATATGCATACAGAAATGCAAAAAAAAATGTTGAAGAGATTGCTTGTGCTTTGGCTTCTGGCTGTTGTACATCCTCCATTTGAGGTTAGATAGATGATTTAGGCTCAAGGCAATACATGCATTCATACAGAAAGTGGAATGCCTCAGAATGATGCAAAAACAAAAATTAAAGCAGTTATTTTTCAAATAATTATTCATATTTTGGTGGAGATTTTCCTAAAGCGACATGGCTTGTCCAAGAAGACAAACAAATGATGTTGAATGTCACGTTGCGAATGAATAGGGCTGAAACATCCCGTCTAAGATTTGCACTGTTTCTAAATTTGCATACAAATATGAAAGATATACTACAGGGGTGGAGCTACAGCTTGCCACCGGCGTCCCCTATGATTTCCACACAGAACAATGTATTTAGCATACAAATTAATTCCTGACCCCATGAAAAATCCATTTACTGACCCCAACGACCAAATTTCCTGGCTTCGCCCCTGATATACTATCAGGTTTGTTAGTTCTCAGTTAGCTGAGATCTTTCTGTCTTTGAATGACATTTATTGAACCAATAAAATATTTATAAGGACTTTCTATATCTTAAAGATGGAGTTAATTTTCTTTTATTAAAGTTGCAACATTTAGTTATGACGACAACGTGAGACATCTGATTTACATTTGCACACAAGAAGTCAAAAATTAAAGATATCAGTTTTAGGAAATAACATTTCTTCATTAACAATGCAATAGGAGGGAGCACAAGCGATGAAGGCTGGTGATTAGCGATATCAGAGTCTAACAAAGTATATTATTCTTGATATTACCTGTCGGGGTCATATACCCTAGGTACCTACGGCATGGGGTTACTCGACGGCCCAGCTACGATATACGGCCCATCTACGACAATCGGCCCACATTTCTCGTGGGCCAGGAGAAAGATTCCCTCAAGTTTCCGCTTAGGGGCGCGTCCAAGGACAGAAGCCACCTCGACCCCCGTGGATCGGGGGCTGCGTAATGACAAGGCTTGGTCGCCCGATAGCCAAGTAATCGACTTACTTTTTCGAATTTAGAGTCGGGCGACTAACCTGCGACAGGGCCTGCCAGTACAGAGATTCGTGACACTGTACTGAGGATGTAGGGAGTTAAAGCAAACGGTAAAGTAACCTCTTTCCCCTCGGCGCCGAACAGGAGACAGGTGAAGACACTGACGACGACAGCTATCGCCAGAGGATCATCAGGCACCAGAAAATCATCAGAGGATTATTCTCAAAGATACTTGTGGCCCCACTCGTCAAAGGAAGCCTAGTTCCGTGGGAGCCAAGTTTAGTTGCGACCCCCACTCGTCAGGAAGCCGCCCATTTTACCCAGCCTTGTAACCCCGGTCTGGGCCCTATAAAAGGGCCCGTTAGGGACCCCCGTACGATAAGATTAAGCAGTTGATAGAGTTTGATACACATCCACATAAGCGCACTAGTGACTCTGCTCGTGTTAGAGCCCTTCCGCCATGGTAAACCCCACTATCATATACGTGAGTTCATCGTTTCCGACCCCTGGACGTAGGGTATTACACCTCGCGGTGGCCCGAACCAGATTACGTTCTTGAGTCCTTTGTGGATTAGGCCATATCTGCAAGAAAAAAGCGCACCATACCCTCTCCGATCGTATAAATTTGTACTGTGTCGATGTACCAAACACCGACAGTTGGCGCGCCAGGTAGGGGCATTCGTGGTGTGCCTCACTTCGTCACCGATGGCTTCGATCTTCGCCGTGGTGGGAGAGTCTTCGGTCTCTCACCTTGTTTTTGGAGTTTCATGACCGCCTTCACTCCGGATGGCCAGTCGTGGCGCGTCCCTGTCTTCACTGTCGGCCAGGCCTTCGGCTTTGAGAGCCTAGATTTCATCGCTAACTCCAACGGCGAGCTCCATCTTCGGGTGTCGCGTGCCAAGCGCACGGGTCATGATCCGACGTGCGAGTGCTTCATGCTTCACGGTACACGTGCTGGGGGTCCTCCCCTCGACGCAACGCCTGCCGGCAACACTTCGTCGGGGCATCGAGCGACCAGCATCGTGGAGGAGACCCTGCGGAGCAGATTGTCCGCTTAGAAGGACAACTCCACTCGACAGGAGGGATCGGCGCGCAAATCACCCCCTCCCGCCGCCGTCAACCTTCAAAACTGAGCCCGCACCGCTTATCAGCAAATCATGGCGGCGAACACGCCTATCTTTGACCGTGCGATCGACAACGTGGTGGCGTCCGCGAAAATTCTCCACGAGTCCGTAACTCCAGTGCATCCCATGGTTGTCGAGACCCATGGTTGACTTCACACCTTCCTTGACGCTGCACTCTAGCAGTAGGGGACCGGGGTGCCTCCACCTCCGCCGTCACGATCTGAGGTCCGTAGCAGCCAGCGATCGGGCGGCAAGGCGGAGCGGTCAGATCCTCTACCCGCCTCCATCCGACGGTGCCTTGGTCCCGACCGCGATGTTCGTCACACCATCGACGCTCGGCGACAAGCCATGACCAACTTCCACGTCGAATCGCATAGGGAACGAACTCCCGGGTACTCCGATCATCATCGCTCGGAACGAACTCCCAACTACCACGACCGCTGACATAGGCACGACCGTTCTCTGAGCTCCAGTCCCGATGGGGTCGGGCCCCGAGCCTTCGGAGACGCCATCCGATGCGCGGGGTTTCTTGCTCGTTTCCGTGCGCCCACGAACATCACTAAGTACGCCGGTGAGTCTAAGCCGACCCATTGGCTCAAAGATTACCGCCTTACCAGTCGAGCAGGAGGGGAAGATGACATGTTTGCCATTCAGTACCAGGCACTCTTCTTGGCTGACTCGGCTAGGGAGTGGCTCGAGCATCTTTCGGCCGATTGCATCCGCGATTGGTCCGACCTTCACCGACTCTTCGTCGGCAACTTCTAAGGGACCTACACGCGTCTGGGGAACTCTTGTGATCTTAAGAACAGAAAGCAGCAGTCCGGCGAATCGCTCCGTGAGTACATCAAGCATTTTTTGTGCAAGCGGAACAAGCTGCCCGACGTGAGCGACGCCGACGTCATCAACGCCTTCAACTGTGGCACGACCTCCAAGGCCCTCCTCCATAAGCTCGGGTGTAAAACCCTCGTACAGCCCGCGCACTACACGACATCGTCACCACTTTTGCCACCGGGGAGGTGGCTGTCCAAGCCAACTTCGATCGAGGCCGGGACAAAGACAAGAAGTTCAAGTTCGACCGTAAGTCTGATCACCGTTCCGACCGGCATTCCGATCGCCGAGAAGACCGGGCCGGGGGTGGCTCAAACAGCAGGAAACCCAAGATGGGCCGGCAGCATGACGACGAGTTCGTGGGCGTCACCGAACGACGACCCCGACCCCAAGCCAATGCTTCACCCCGACACGACCACTACTTCGAGAAGCTTCTTGACAAGCCATTCCAAACCACTCCACTCTGGTCCAGCACCTCTACAAGGATTGCCGTCTGATGCAGCACTTCCTGAGGGGCCACCTCCGGACCCAACCACGACCACCTCAACGTCCCGACCCCCCGAAGAAGGGCGCCGAGAAGAATGCCGACCCTGCCTTTCCCGAGCCTTAGGGCTACCTTATGATTTTTGGTGGGCCGTGGGCTTACGAGCCACGGCGCCGCCAGAAGTTGATCTAGCGAGAAGCCAACATCGCCGACCCTACCGTTCCAACCTACCTAAAGTGGTCGGAGGCGCCCATCACTTTCGACAGATTCGACCACCCCGACCGAGTGCCTCCGCTGGGGCGCCTTCCTCTTGTGCACGACCCCAACGTCGGCAACACCCGCCTCACCAAAGTCTTAATGGACGGCGGCAGCGCTCTAAGCGTCCTCTACATCGACACCTTCAACGCCATGAAGCTCTCACGGTCGGACCTCCGATCGAGCCACGCTTCGTTCCACGGAGTGATCTCGGGGGGCGCGTGAAATGTACGTGGTTCTCGATCTTCCGTCAGATCATGATAACTCTCGATTTGGCAGAGATGCGACACACAATCGATTCGGCCTCAAATCAATATGATTCGAACCCCGCAATCGCAGCACCACTTCTCTAGTTATCAACCGTGCGCACACGATTGACCTCGCCAAAAAGGCTAATCTCTGCATGCGAATCGAAGAACACAAGCAAGAACAAGGAAGAGCACACAATTGACCGTCGGCCTCGCGGTAGCGGTCGGAGACGAAACTTGGTCGCCTCCACTACCCGCCGTCGCCGGCCACATGAGAACAACAGCCGACAGCCCAGCCTCCCAGAGTTGCCTGATCCGATTAAGGTATGGGGCAAGCACCTGCACCTCCTCGTCTGATGGCGAGGAAGTCCATGAGTCGAAGGTCGCGACAGTCTTGTCGCGGAACACCGAGAGCTGGGGCAAGGTTGGTGGTGTAAAACCACTCGTCGTCCCAGCTCTTCAATGACTTCTTCAGCGGCACATCGAGGTACTCGCCCAACCACGTGCTTCGGAGGTAGATGCTGGCACAACCGTAGTGTCAGCTGTTACGTGCGCCTCCCAGCCGCGTCACGTTGAAGAAGTACTGCGACAAATTGGCATGTGGAGGGATCCCGAGTAAGGCCTCGCAGAGCGTGATGAAGAGCGTGATGTGGAGCACCCCGTTCAGGTTGAGGTGGTGGAGGCCGACCTGATAGTAGGTAAGGAGCTTGCGGACGAATTCGCAGCAAGGAAGCCCGAGCCTGCTATCGTGGAAGGAGAGGAAGGAGACAATCTGATTCACCACGGAGGCCGAGACCTGCTGCTGCACCGCCGATTTCTAGCCGAAGACGCCCCGCGTGACCCCTTTTTCGCGCGGTCCCTCAGGGCGTCCTCTAACACGGTGGATGTTTTTCACTCGGTGGCCATGGCTGTTGTTACGGCGACGACGACGAACGACGGAGCGGAGGCGAGAGCGACAGAAACAAAGAGCGCAGAGGAAGTAGGAGCGCGAGAAAGACAAAGGCAAAAGACAACAGCAAGAGTGGATTTTGAAATCCCCCCGGCCGCTTTTATATCCGAGCGAGGCTGACGGTTTCGTCCCCACAAATCTTGGTACACGATCCCATGAAGCGACGGGGAGTTACTCCCGCGTCATGATGGGCACCCGAACCGTCGGGCACCCACGACCTCCGCACCCCACCCACCGACGGGTGGGCTCGGCGCGAAGCCCTCGTCGTATCCATCGGTCAAAGTGATGTCAACACGCCTGAGCGAGCCTGCGAGTGCAGTAATTGCTTGGCCGGTGCCAGACGGACGGGACGTGCACGCGTGAGCCGTGGCGTGGGGTGGTGGTTCACCTTTCGAGAGCCACTCATCGCGCTCCACGTAGCCACATCGGAGACCCGAACCCGAACATCGGGGCGACCGATGGATCAAACGTCAAACTGTCCACCCATGATTTGCGTAACCCACCCATCAATGTGTGGGCAGAGGCAAACTCTCGTTGCCTCCACTGGTCAAAGTGACATCAGTCCGACTGCGCCTGCCAGGCGTAGTAATTTCGTAGCTGGCGCCAGACGGATAAGACGAGCACGCGCGAATCACTGCGCGAGGCGACGGTTCAAATTTTGAAAACCAGTAACCGTCCTCCACACCGGGACAGTCGCGGGTCGGCTGACGAGCCGTTCGGTTCGACCCTTACCCTCGAGCGCTGATCACGGAGGACGGCTAATCTGTTTGGCCCATCCTAGGTGAAAGGGCTGATCACGAACATACGACTGGTCCGACCAGTCCGTTCTAGGCGCACCACACAAACCCGGCCACAAATAAAGCCGGTCCTGACCTTCGACTATCAAGGAGTTCAAGTCTCGCCTGGCCGACTAGAATCGTTGAGGAGCAAAGGGCACTCGTATCGAAACACTTAATCAGACCCCCGACCGACCCTACGGATCGCATGAAGGCTCGGGGGCTACGCTCGACGGGCGCGCTCGTGCGCAACCGTAGGATCGATTACGACTCTTTGACGCATCAGACCCCCCGACCGACCCTACGGATCACCCGAGGGCTACGTCCAACGGGCACGCTCGCTTGCACCTGTAGGATCAACTTCGAAGAACAACAACAAATCAGACCCCTCGACCGACCCTACGGATCACCCGAGGGCTATGCCCTACGGGCACGCTTGCGCGCCCCCGTAAGAACGACTTGAAGGAACAATGACAAAACGACTACAACGATGAATCAGACCCCCAGTCGACCCTCTGGTTCGCCTAGGGGCACGGGAGCTACGCCCTACGGGTGCGCTCGTGCGCCCCCATAAGATCGATCATCGGAGATTGACTACAACTACCGCTACAAATCAGCCCCATACCGCCTCAACAAGATTGCAAACGGTGCAGGGCTTGGGGCTACTGTCAAGGTCATATACCTCGAATACCTACAACCCAGGGTTTCTCGACGGTCCAGCTATGGTATATGGCCCATCTATGATGACCGGCCCACGTTCCTCGTGGGCCAGGAGAAAGATTCCCACAAGTTTCTGCTTAGCCCAACCTAGAGGGTCAGGTGCATCGAAGGACAGAAGCCACTCTGACCCACGTGGATCGGGGGATACGTAACGATAAGGCTTGGCCCCTCGATGGACAAGTGGTAGCTTCATGACCTTTGAAGTCCGCTAAAAAGTATGCATGGATTTTGGTGATTGAATGAACAACCATAGGTAACAGTTGTATTGCAGGTACCACCCCGCTAATTCTAGATCAACATGGTAGGCTTCCTCGGTGGATAACAAGGACGAACCCTAGAAGAGGAGTTGCCAGGCGTTGGAGGACCAAGGCTAAAGACTAGCTAAAGTGTCTATAGGAACGTCGGTGCTATTAAAGGGGGTATGGTCATTTGTCTTCTGTCATACAAGTGTTAGAGGGTGTGAATGCTCCTTTGATTCTCAGAAAGCACCAACGATGGCAGAGAAAGCGAAGTCGAAGACCGAAGCTCATCAGTTGAAGATTCGGTCACCGAACAGTCTGGTGGGCCCTGAAAGAGCCAGTTCAGAGAGAGGTGCTCTCTGGAGTTGTGGTGATGGAGTCACCAGACAATCTATCGGTGCAGTGACCGGATAGTCCGGTGAGCCAGAAGATGAAGTCCAGAGAAGATGTCTATTGGGATTCAAAAGTGAGTCACCGAACATTCTGGTGAAGGTATGCACTGTAGTGTCCGATATCCTATGGAATGGATTCCAGAGAGGGTGTTTCCCTGACTGATGAGAAAGAAGAGTCACCGGACAGTCCGGTGGTCGAGTCACCGGACAGTCAAGTGATTGCATAAAGCAGTCAGCTTTATGACATCACGTCTCAATAGTTGTTTCTGGGCTTGGAGCCTATTCAAACCGTGGAGGGGGATGTTTTCCTGTGTACCCTTGCTCAGAATTGCTGGAGCCAAGATGTGCGAGGCCAAGAGACACCACCAAGAGAGCACATTGCAAGATTGGAGATCTTTGGCGCTAATAGGAGAGTGACAGGAAGCATTCGTACACTTCTAGAGCTTGTAGGACTTGAGAGTGATGTTTGCCTATTACTCTTGATGTGAGCAGCTTAGACAGGCTAAGAGTCAGTGATCGAGCTTCTGAGGAGATTGTGAAAGATGTCACCAAGTTTGTACGCGGTTTCGGGTTCTCTGTTTGAAAGGGACACCAAGAGAGAGCGCCTCGAGCCTTGGAGGCTTGCTCTAGCGCTTGGCTATTGTGTGCGACAGCCGGGCCGCCGGTGACTTCACTCCAAGAGTGAAGCGTACCCTTGTGAGCATCGTTCCGGGAACGATGGGAGGAACCAAGACTCCGACAGGAGTGGTTTAACAAGGATTAGGAGAAAGAGCCTACCTTTTGAGGCCTCAGAAAAAAATCACTGAGCATTCATTATCTCACTCTCTATACTTACCGCATTAACATATCGTTTAAGTAGTGTGATAGGTTGATCTTTGATTCTTTTTGGTGGCTATCGTGCTAGTGCTTGCTTATTGTCTTTTCTTTATCACTAGCATTGTTAGGTGATGAGGATATCCCATCATTGGATACACACAATGCTCCTCCACCTACCATAGATAGTCCAATCACAAGAGCTCGTGCACAACAATTGAATTTTGAGGTGAGCTTGTTCCTAAACACATGTCTTTCTTCGTTTGAGAATAGAGTGCTACCTAATGATTTTATCTTGATTAGAAACCTTGGAGAGGATCAAAGAAAGACTTGAAGATGCTCCGGACCAGTAAGACACGTTGAACTCCGAAGGAGATTCAATCCAATTCGAAGTAAGTTGTCCCCGGATTTCAGGGAGCAGTCCATACTAAAACGGATACCCAGGTCGCATACGGGAGCCGTTTTGGACGTTCTAGATATGGTTGGAAAGCTAAGAAGATAACCTTTCCAACGGCACTGATTTCATCTCTAAATTCGACCAAAATCAGCGGAAATTGTTAAAAGAAGAGAATATTCAGAAACTTGCTGGGTGCTGCGAGACTATCTTTTGGCCTTTGGGCTTTGTATCTTTTCTAGGCCCATTAGTATTAGGGTTTGCCCCTAAGGTCTACCTAAACTCTATAAATTCAGTAGCCGCCATCATTAGAGATAGGTTTTGATTAGTTTTCTCCTGTTTCCAAACAGTTTCATCGTTTGACAGCTTGTTGGTTATCTAACTTCGTGTTCTTACTTGTGTTCTTCGATTCGTAGGCAGGGATTAGCCTTTTTGGTGAGGTCAATCGTGTGCGCATGATTGATAACTAGAGGAGAAGTGGTGTTGCGATTGCGGGGTTCGAATCGTGTAGATTTGAGGCCGGATCGATTGTGTGTCGCATCTCCTCCAAATTGAGAGTTATCACGACATGATGAAAGATCGGGAACCACGTACACATTATTAGGGGTCTTGACCTATCAAAATTGTTTAGGTTTGCTTCCGTTGCGATTAAGTCTTATAGTTTTTGTTCGTAGCGAAATTAGTGCTATAAGTCCACCGTTTCAACCCTCCTTCTCGGTGTCTTTGATTCTTACAAGTAGTATCAGAGTCAAGTGCTCATTTTTGAGCTTCACCTCCTCGAGTAAGGATGTCGAACGGGATTAAGACTTCGCCTGTATATTATGGGTACGATTATTCTTATTGGAAGGCTCGCATGCAAACCTACTTAGAGTCGATCAATGGAAAAGTGTGGCAAGTTACTAAGAATGCTAGAATGAGAATGAGAGACTTGATACCATTTTGTTTAAATTCAATGCAAAGGCTAAAAATGCTATGTTTGGATACATTTCTAAAAATGTCTTTTCTAGAATTAATGCATCATCCACCGCGAATGAGATATGGATTCAATTGCAAAATATCCATGAGTGTTCCTTCGAGGCCAAATAAGAGCGTTACTATGTTCTTAATAACAAATATGATTTCATCACCATGCTACCATATGAAAAAGCTAATGTTTCTTTATTCTCGCTTGCATATAGTGGGGGAGGAGATCAAGGACAAAATTGATGATGTGAAGATCATGAGTAAGCTTTTGAGGATATTACCGCCACGCTACAACTCCATCGCCATGTGTCTCTTTCAAGCCAACTTGACTGCTCTCACCGTTGACGTCATGCTTAGCAAGCTCACGGCCTATAAGGGATACATGTTGGGCAGCTCCACTGACTCTCAATTGCTCAAGAATCTTGCCCTTCAAGTTGATCAGGAATCTCTCAATGATAAGAACAAGAAGAAAAAGGTGGAGTAAGATGAGGATGAGGAGAGTGATAATGAGGATCTTGCGCTCTTGATGAAGAATCTATTTCGCAAAGGAAGACCCTCATCTTCCAATAGGAACTCCGGGTGCTTTAATTGTGGCAAGAAAGGCTATTTCGCTAAAAAGTGTCTCAAGCCCACGAAGGAGAGCAAGAAGAAAGCCTCTAGTGAGAGTGATGACGAAGAACGCAATCCTAAGAGTAAATTCAAGAAGAAGTTCTTTGTCAAGAAAGAGAGCAAGAGTAAGGAGAAGAAGTCCTCGTACAAAGCTTATATTGTTGGTAAGTGGTTTACCGATGATGATTCGGACTCTTCATCTTCAACTGAAGAAGAGCTCGCGGGTATTGCCATGACAAGCTCATCCAATGAGCTATCACCACCTTCACTATGCTTGATGGCTCGAAGTTGTGAAGGCTTCATTGATTAGGATGATGATCTTGAGGAAGAAGAGGAGAGCTATGATGATGAAGATGATGGACCGAGCTACAATAATCTTGTCCTTTTACTTGAGAAGGTCAACAAGACCATTATCAAGAAGTCCAAGAAGACTAAGGTGGTGACCAAGGAGCATGAATTCTGAGTTCAAGAGCTTGAGGGGGAGCTCAATGCTCAAGCACTCTCATGGTGTTCTACGTGAGTCCTATGAGGATCTCAAAGCGAAGCACATAGAGCTAAGTGAGAAGCATAAGACATTGGTGCGCTTCCATGAAGCTCTTAATCTTGACTCTCTCCTTAACCCTTCTAAGCATTTAAATGAAGATTCTACTTCTTGCAATCTAACCCTCTCTGAGGAGAGTACTACTTTTGAGCCATCTATTTTGAAGGAATACATGAAGCTTAAGAAGGAGTGAGGCCGTGATGGATACATTTGAGCGGCTCACTAGAAGAAGGCAAAAATAAAAGAAAATCCTAAGCAAAAAACTCATCAACAACTATAGTCACAAGGGCTTAGGATCATATCCTTCCTCTATCGACATCATTGACAACCAAGATGAGATACCCGAATGGATAGTCCCGCTTGTGGAGGATGATTACAATTGTGAGAAGTGTTGCCTTGATGGTCACCGTTCCAAGGATTGTTCAAAGGTGGGCGAGCCTAAGATTATGTATAATGCTAACCTTTTCCATAAGGATGTGCACTACAAACTTTTCAAAAATAAGGATGGAAAAGTGAAGGCCAAGCCGCTCAGACCGCCAAATGACAAGAGGACAATCAAGAAGACATAGGTCCCCAAAATGATCGTGGACCGAGAGAGAAAGCCGAAACTCTCTTGGGTTCCCAGAAAGAAGTGAGGGGGCCTAGGTGGTGGACCGTGAAGCGAATTGAAGATTCTTAAAGTCCACCACATGTCGATTGAGCTACAACACCAATCTACTCTTCAAAGAGGTTATTCTTG
This sequence comes from Zoysia matrella, assembly GCA_001602295.1. Lineage (NCBI taxonomy): Eukaryota > Viridiplantae > Streptophyta > Magnoliopsida > Poales > Poaceae > Zoysia > Zoysia matrella. Next base: position 178,552 of record BCLG01000050.1, read on the forward strand.
TACATAGTAGAGTAGATTTCTTTTCTTGCATTGCATGATAGTTAGGACTCCTTTGTGGACTAGGTGTTTGCACTATCATGCATCATGTGTAAAAAGAAAAATGAAAAGAACAAAAAATTAAATCGATGTCTAATCTCCTTGAGATATCCATATGCATGGGGAAAGAGCTTGAGAAGGTGGTTTGGTTATCTCAAAGCAAAACGGCGGGCATATGGTGAATAAGCTTGAGATGGGTCAAACTTGGCGTCAAATAGGTTTTTTTTATGCAATGTCTTTAATTTGTTTGCATCTACATGGCATGCTTTAAATTTTCTTACTTTAGTCTAGCTTGTTTGCATGCATTACATTATAGGAACCACGGAGGAGGCATGTTACTCTATGGAGAAAGTGACTACATTGTCCATATGAATTCACATACTCCGCAAAGAGTAACCAAAGCAATAATGAGCTTCCTGCCCATTGAACCCTGTGCTTAACAGTCTCTAACATCCATTTACGTGGATCGTGAACTAAGGGATCATACATTTCCTTTTAGAGCCACCTTCTCGCTTTGGTTCTTATAGCTCGATCTTAATTGCGTTTTGCGAAAATGTTAAACTATTCGTGAGTTATCTATTTGCAAAGAAGTGTTTGAAAGTTCCCTTTCTAGACAAGTGTGGTGTTTATTTGGTTCTTTGGTGAGGAAACTTAGAGTCTAAAAAGAATTCTTTGATTCTGTAATTTCTTGAAGTCACCAGACATTCCGGTGCCTTCATTCCGATGACTATATCTTCGGATCAGTCACTTTGTGAAATTGAATAGATACCGAACATTCTGGCGGTATCAACGGACAATCCAGGGACTGGAAGAGGAAGCGGGTGCCTCTTTGGAATTGTAATTCTTAAGACATCAGACAGTCCGCACTTTGTAGTCATCGGACAAATTCTTCGGACCGGACAGCCTGGTCTTTGATCGGTGCAATCTCGGCCATCCATTTTCTTTGTGATGAAATCCGGCCATTGATTTGTTTTTAATCTAAACGCATGTGGGAGTTTTCTCATTCATTCGAGTCTCGTGTGCTCCCCGTCGTCATCGTCGCCGATCGTCGCCGCGCGCCTACCGCCGTGTGCCTCCGTGCCGCCTGCCTCTAGCCACCACCGTGATGCTGCTGCTCCAAGGCTCGCACCTTGGCTCACCCTTGCACTCGTCGCGCGCCCACTGCTCCTGTGCTTAGCGCGTCGCCCTTGCCGTGCCCTAACTTTCGTCGCTGCATCCCTTGCTTGTTGCCGTCGCGACGTGCTGCCTGGTTCCTCGCCGCCCTGCTTTGCCTCGCACGCGCGCGTTGCTCTTAGCTCGCGATCACACCTTTGAGCCTCCTTCACGGTCCAAGTCTCTCTCTCTAAAACCCTCATGGGGTTTTTGAGTTTGAGACGTTTGGACGTCCTTTGGCGTGACATTCGGCGGTTTCCAGCACTTCTCCTGCGGGTGACAGTTGGATAGTGGGTTAGGACATGACAAAGTCAGCGGCAGTTCAGAGGTCTCTGTGGTAGTTCAGATCTTTTTTGGGCAGGTTAAGAGCCAAGCTCTTAATCCTATCTTATGCGGTGACAGCTGGTCAGTTGAGCTTCAGTGTCAATTGTTTTTAAGACAGTTGTTAGGATGGGCAGGCAGAGACCGAGTTCAGAGGAGAAAGGGAAGGGCAAGGCTGTTGAGCCAGAGAAAAAGAAGAAGCAGAGAACAAGCGACCCAGAGTGGGACAAAGCCCTTGCTGCTACAGATGTGGATGTTCCTCCACACAGGAAGCCTGGTGCACTGAGGATCGGAGGATCTGAGTCTCAAGGAGAGTTGAGGAGGTCGAACTGACAGAGAGTGGCGACCACTCCTTTAGTTGTAGAGGCACAGCCGCGGAGAGCTCCTACCAGTAGGCAGTCAAGAACCGCGGAGAGAGAAGCAGCCCAGTGGAGTTTACAGCAGAGGACACAAAGGTGCCCTCATCAGAGGGCTGGAGTCTGTGAGGTGTGCACTGCTAGAGCCGAGAGAGCTTGTCAGGCCATGGGCTGGATTGCTGAGGTAGAGGATGATTTTTTGAATCTGAAGGGCCCGACCATCAAGGCCAAGAGGAGAGTGGATTTCACTTCTTGGGTCTCCGCTGGTAGACATGTGGATGCTGATCAGTTTTGAACAGTTCTCCAGCGAATGGATATATAAGGCCTACATGAGACATCTTGCCACTAAGGGCAAGAGCTCAGTGTTTACTGCACACTATCACTGTTCTTTTGAGGCACTGAGCAGAGGAGCTGGGATAGATATAGAGGAGCGTATTGTATATCTTTCAGGTTTGATAGAGTTCACCCAGCCGTTGAGGTTTAGTGAGGAGGTTGTGCAATAGGTCTATGCCTCACTGTGTATCTCCCCTGATAGGTCTTATCTCTGGTTCATGTATCGAGGGGAGCCACACCGGCTTGAGAGATCCGATGTTATTGCTACTTTGGAGTTTGTATCTTCTGAGATTGGGTGCTGCGTACCTGCCACTGCATGAGAAGCATTACTTTAGGCACCCTCTGAGGTTGATACAGGAGGCACTAGTCATGAGAGGATTGCTAGACAGGAGGCTGGCTAAGAGAGCGTGTTATTACTCTACATCAATGGTTGCTTTGCTACATGCTGAGGCATGAGGCTTTTAGTCTAACAGATTTGCTGCTAGCACAGATAAAAGATGTTATATATGAGGGGATTGACGCTCGACAGTAACCTTTTGCTCCTTACATATGTCTGTTGCTGAGGAGAGCTAGAGTTATGACTGAGGAGAAGTGTACAGCTTTGCCCGAGATCACCAGCTCCTTCGGTCCTGTTGAGCCATCCAACTCCAGGGTTCTTCGCGTATCAGCTTCTCAGAGTATCCCTGGAGGAGAGGAGACCACAGCCCCTGATATGTTGACCTACAGACTGAGGCTCCGGAGGGAGCACAACCGAGAGATGGGAGCACTGAGGCTTCAGGTCAGGCCGAGACTCCGACATCTCTGACCTCTCATGCGACACTTGGCCCTGCTCTTGTTGCCAGGTTGAACGCTATTCAAGCAGAGGAGATACTGAGAGGAGCAGGATGAGCGCATTCACCGAGAGAGGGTCGAGTTCGAGGAGAGGATCTGACTCGAGCACCTTCAGATTGAGGAGCGACTTTAGATGAAGAGAGAGCTTGCTAAGGAGAGGAGACGGCAGCACAGGGAGTTCTATGAGAGGTTGCAGCGCTCTCAGTTAGAGATGGCAGCGGCCATATCTTATATGTCTGTCGGGTTTGGAGCTATTGCATCATATCTCCAGTGGATCAATATGCCATCATTGCTTGCGTTCTCGACGACTACGCTACCGGGTCCCTTGCCAGTACAGCTTCAGTCAACAGCTCCTCAGCCGTAGTATTCGTCAGCTCCAGCTTTCACAGCAGATCTTCAGACTCAGCAGTAGTAGCCCACTATCATGACTCTGCTCTCTGCCCCGCTTTCACCGTTCGTACCATTTGGGGTTGCCAGCACTTCTACGACTACTGTGGAGTTAGTGCACCTTTTATCACATTTTACTTCTCAGTTTCTTCGTACTCTATGTCAACACTGTTTACATCAGCTGAGCCTAGAGTTTTAGTTCCGGCATTTGAGTCAAGGACGGCTGCTGGTAGTTCTCCGTTGGCGCCTAGAGTTCTATCTTTTGAGTCTACCACAGTCGAGTCAGCGACAGTTGAGACACCGGTTGAGTCTTCACAGCCAGAGCCTTCGACCTCCATAGCCGAGCAGCTTGGAGCTTCAGATGCAGCTATCTTGGTCGAGGCTGGATATTCAGCAGAGAAGGCAACTCAGGCCCTTGCCAGCTTAGAGCAACCAGCTTCAGTTGATGGCAAGGAGCCTGGAGCCCTCCCCGACGCCTTCCTCCAGTTTGAGCGTCTTTAATGATTCTGAGCAGCCGGTAAGAGATGTGTCAGCAGCAGCAGCCGAGCTAGCTTCAGAGGAGCAGCCACCAACCGTCACTGCACTCAGCTCTTAAGCCACGCAGGATTAGTTATTCTTGTAGGAGCTTGGGTGAGAGACTTGTGGTGTATCGCTTTTTGAGTGGCTAGCTGTCTAGGAGGAGGCCGTGGATGGGTAATTAGGGTTTTTGAATCTTATTTGGCGGATTTTTTGGCTCTTCTGTAACATTTTATTGAGCTTGTGTTTCATTTGACTCTTTTAGCTCATTGAAATGAACTTGGTTTTGGTCTAACCCCGAGGATTCATTGTGTATGGCTCCTAGTGCTTCATCTATTTTGCAGATTCCTTTGTGCATGTTCGCTCCCGTCTCATTCTCTATCATGCACTATTCTTTGTCAAATCAGCGTTCTCCCTCTCTACATGCTTCTTCGGTGTCATATTTTTAGATGATTAGATGACAAAGGGGAGAGAGAGCTACCAAACAGGAGAACTGGAGGAGAGCGACGCTTCCTACCCATGACAAAGGAGGGAAACCTTTGCAAATTTTTTTGTGGAGTCATTAAGGTAACAAGTAAGCGTTCTGTCGAGATGCGTTTTTATTCTCTATCTTCTTTCATCTCGTTTGAGCTGTGTGTGGTACTATGGTTGACATAAATCACCAAAAAGGGGGAGATTGTTTGCTTCATGACCTTTGAAGTCCCCTAAAAGGTATAAATAGATTTTGGTGATTGAATGAACAACCATAGGTAACAGTTGTGTTGTTGGTACCACCTCGCTAATTCTACAACAACATGTTGGGTTTTCTTGGTGGATGACAAGGACGAACCCTAGAAGTGGAGTTGCCGGGTGTTGGAGGACCAAGGCTAAGGACTAGCTAGAGTGTCTATAGGAACACCGGTACTATTAAGGAGGGTAAGGTCATTTTTCTTCCATCATACAAGTGTTAGAGGGTGTGAATGCTCTTTAGATCCTTAGAAAGCACTAAAGATAGCAGAGAAAGCGAAGTTGAAGACCGGAGCTCAAGACCTGCTGAAGATTCAGTTACCGGACAGTTCGGTGAGCCCTGAAGGAGCCAGTCCAAAGAGACGTGCTCTCTGGAGTCATGGTGATGCAGTCACTAGACAGTTCGTCGGTGCAGTGACTGGCAGTTCGATATGCCAGAAGACAAAAATCCAGAGAAGATGTCTCTGGGGTTCCAAAAGTGAATGTCAACAAACAGTTCGGTGAAGGTATGCACCGAATAGTCCAGTGTCCTATAGAATAGATTTCAGAGAGGGTGTTTCACTAGTCGAGGAGGAAGAAGGGTCATCGAACAGTCCGGTGGTCCAGTCATCGGACAGTCCGGTGATTGCATAAAGCAGTAAGCTTTATGACATCACGTCCCAACGGTTGTTTCTGGGCTTAGAGGCTATTTAAACTGTGGAGGAGGACGTTTTCCTGTGTGCTCTTGATTAGAATTGCTGGAGCCAAGTTGTGAGAGGTCAAGGGACACCACCAGAAGAGCACATTGCAAGATTAGAGATCTTTGGTGCTAGTAGGAGAGTGATAGGGAGCATTTATACACTTTTAAAGCTTATAGGGCTTGAGATGAGTGATCTTCGCCTATTACTGTTGGTGTGGGCAGCCTAGACCGGCTAGGAGACAATGATTGAGCTTTCGAAGAGATTGTGGAAGACATCGCTAAGTCTGTACGCGGTTTTGGGTTCTCTGCTCGAAAGGGATGCCAAGAGAGAGCGCCCGAGCCTTGGAGGCTTGCTCTAGCGCTTAAGTATTGTGTGCAACAGCCGGGCCGCCGATGACTTCACTCCAAGAGTGAAGCGTACCTTTGTGAGAATCGTTTCGAGAACGACGGGAGGAACCAAGACTCCGACGAGAGTGGTTCAACGAGGATTAGAGGAAGGTGCCTATCTTCCAAGACCTCGAAAAAAAAATCACTAAGCATTCTTTATCTCACTCTGTTTACTTACCACGTTTACTTACCGTTGAGTAATGTGATAGGTTGTTCTTTGATATCTCTTGGTGGCTATCGTGCTAGTGCTTGCTTGTTCTCTTTTTTTTATCACTAGCATTGTTAGGGGTCTTGACCTACTAGAATTGTTTAGGTTTGCTTCCGTTGCGATCAAGTCTTATAGTTTTAGTTCGTAGCAAAATTAGTGCTATAAGTCCACCGATTCAATCTCCTTCTCGGTGTCCTTGATCCTTACACCAAGTAACTGACTTACTTTTCTGACCTCAGGGTCGAGCGACCAACCTGCAATAGGCCTATCAATACAGAGATTCCTGATACTATACAGAGGAGGTAGAGAGGTAAAGCAAATGGTAAAGCAACCTCTGTCCCCTTCGGCACTGAACAGGGGATAGGCGAAGGATACTGATGATGACAACTGGCGCCAAAGGACCGTCAGGCACAAAGGAATCATCAGAGGATTATTCTCAAAAATGTCGGTGGCCCCACTCGTCAGAGAAAGCCTAGTTCCATGTGAGCCAAGTTTAGTTGCGGCCCCCACTCGTCAGGGAGCCGCACGTTTCACCTCGCCTTGTAACCTTGGTTCAGCCCCTATAAAAGGGCCCGTCAAGGACCCCCGTACGATGAGATTAAGCAGTTGATAGAGTTTGATACACATCCATATAGGCACACTAGGGACTCTGCTCATGTGAGATCCCTTCTAATGAGATTATAAGGATATTTGAGCCACCAAGTGATTGCATTCAAATATCCTCGTGGCCTTCACCTTTTCATGCAGGTTGTAGGGCATGGTGGAGTCGAAGTCCTGACAATGAACTCAGGTCGAAGACAGCTCCAAAACAAGAAAGGGAGGATGATGAGGACATCACTCCTTTAGATACACACAAGACTCCTCAAATTAGTATTGATAAAACTCACGCACGACAGTTGATATTAAAGGTGAGCTCGTTCCTAAACACATGTCTTCCTTTTTTAAATAGATTGCTACCTAATGACTTTATCATGATTAAAAACATTAGAGAGGATCAAGAGAGAATGAAAAAGGACTTAAAGATGCTCAAGGTTAGCAACGCACGTTCGACCTTGGAAGAGATCCAATTCAACTCGGGTTCGAATCTGATTCGGAGTCCAGGAGCAACCTACACTAAAACGGATGCTCCGATCGCATACGAGCTTTGTTTTGAACGTTTTAGATATGTATGAAAAGCTAAGACGATAAGCTTACAAACAGATCTAATCCTGTGTGAAAATACTTTCTAGATCTCCAGAAATCTATGAAACAAGATGATATCCAGAAACTGCCTTGGTGCTGCGACACTATCTTTTGGCCTTTGAGCCGTGTATCGTTTTTAGGCCCATTAGTATTTAGAGTTTTCCCATAATGACGTCCCAACCTCTATATAAACAGTAACCGCAATCATTAGTGATAGGTTTTGATTAGTTTTTATCTGTTATCAAACAGTTTCGCCGTTTAACAGTTTGTTGGTTTTCAACTTCGTGATTTAATTTATATTTCACAATTAAGTTGCGTTATTCTTTGTTTTTATTTGTGTTTTTCGATTCGCATGCTGGGATTAATCCTTCTTGACGAGGTTAATTGTGTGTGCACGGTTGATAACCTAGAGAAGTGGTGCTGCGATGGCGGGATTTGAATCGTGTTGATTTGAGGCCGAATCGATTGTGTGTCGCATCTTCACCAAATCGAGAGTTACCTCGATTGTATACGTGAGTTCTTCGTTTTCGACCCTTGACGTAGGGCATTACACCCCGCGGTGGCCCGAACCAGGTTACGTTCTTGAGTCCTTCGTGGATTAGGCTATATCGGCAAGGAAGAAGTGCACCATATCTCCTTCGATCATATAAATTCATATTGTGCCGGTGTACGGAACACGACATTACCAAACCGTAAATTCCACTTAATTCCTTCTCGACATCCGTTCATTTAGACCTACGGTATCTTAGTATCTAGACCACCATACTGTCGCTAGCAGTCTTTCATTATCCCTTCACACAATAGTGTTGTCTCTCTTGAACCGACATATCTTCTCTTACAATTGAGAAGCATGCATCACCTCCAATTGACATCACATGCTGTTTGTATTATTAAATGGGCTGATTTTTGGGGGCTATATTAAACGGGCTGATTTTTGTAGTCTATATTAAATGGGCTGCTCTTTCAGTGAGCCCAATTTCAGATATTCAAAATATCAAATGGGTCACTCTAACAATTATTGGGCTGAATTCTACCCAAACTCAAACAGGCCCATCCGTGCTGGCAGCCACGTCATAGATTCCAAGCTGGCAGCCACTTCCACTTTGATCCATCCTGACAGTAGAAAATTGTGATGATACATTTTTGTCATTAGAATCTGGGCCAGGGCTGGGCCTGGGCAGATTTGTGACGAGCTAGAATCATCATAAAAGAGTCCATCTGTGAAAAGGAAATAAGAAACATCACGCAAGTCAATCTATGACGCAAGGTTCATGATGCTTCATTTTTCTGTCATAAAACACATTTTATGACAGTTTCAGCATGGTCTGTGACAAACAAGGTTTACAAAACCGTTTAAAACCGACCGGTTTTCACGGTTTTTGATGAAACCGGTATGGTTTTACCGAACGATCGGTTTTCGTTTTAAAAATTTTAAAAAAAATTAAAAATTTGAAAAAATTCGAAATACCGAAAACTGATTTTGGCTAACCGGTGAAACCGGTGGGTTTAAAATTTTGAAATCTGAAACCGTAAAAACCGGTCGGTTAACTGTTGAAACCGATTGGTTTACTGTAGCAGTTCGTTCAAATTTTGAATTTTTGATTTAGAGCGGTTTTCGACCGATTTTTCCGGTTTTTGCGTGTAACATCCTGAAATTTTCAAAGTAAACGAGGAGAAGTTTATCCCGAAATTCTTTCTGTTCAATTTCAAAATTTTCCTTTTAATTTTTCTGGCACCGAAATATTTTAGCCCGTGGGCTTTTTGTTAGACTGAAATTAATTTTTGCTCTAAACCCCCAAATTGATCCCTCCTATAAATACCCCCTCTCTCTTATCTCTTTTCCCAATCCCTATTTTCATTTCCCTCGTTCAGAATCCAAGGCCGGCGAGAGGAGGAAACTGCTCCCTAGTCTCGGGCGTCGTGCCGTCGCGATCTCCGCGCCATCCCCGAGCCACGCGTCGCCGTCACTGCTTCGTCCCGACTCCATTCGCCCCGTCCCGCGCCGCCGAGATCCCCGCGCCCTGTGGCCTGTCGCGGTCTTCGCCCGGTCGGTTGCTCAGTCCACGTGTCGTCGCGCCGATTCAGAGTCGATCCGCTCGCACCGCCCGGTCTGATCTCCGTCAGCACCGCACGACACCGATTCCCGATCTGCGTCACCGATCCGCTCTACCGTCGCGACCCCACGTTGCCGTTGCTCGTCTCGCGCGCCGTCAACTGCAGCTCCGTCCCACGTCAACATCCGAGGACCCGTTTCGACTGCGGGTCGCTGTTCCACTTCGATCCGGTCGTTGCCTCTGCTCCGATTCCGTCTCCAGTATTCCGACGCCGATTCCACTTCGCTTCGCTTGTGGTGAGCTATCAAATCCCCCTCGTGTTTTAGATTGATGAGCTGATTGCTAGTGAGGGTAGTTAGTTGGTTGCTAATCAATTTGCTGTTAATCGATTCGCAGTTAGTCTAGTTTCTCCTAGTCTAAATCTTCATATATTTTTTTGAAATCTTGTGGACGGGTTTTGTGTGTTCATCGGGACTACAGCGGTAGTTTCCTATGGCACTTCTCATGAGTCCAAGTGCATAAACTCTGCAGAGTTACAGTCAATGCGCATTGCTACGTCTTTTTTTAAAGACACCCCCTGAGTTGTGCACTTCGTTGAGTAGTTTTGTTTTCTTCTCTCCTCTTCTATTTCAAAATGTTTTGGACTCCGGCCGTTGAGCTGTGGTCGGGTATAAAGATTACACTAGCATTTAAAATGAACCCCTGCCGAGATAACGGAGATCTCTGCGGGGCAAGATAATAAAATTTGACAGTTTTAAAATAAAACTTTTTTGCATCTTTAAAATAAAATAAAATATTTTAAACTTGTATTTAGCATTTGAACTAGTTTTTACCTTTGAAACTATTTGCATGTATACATTGTTGATAGGTAGTACGCGGTTTGCTGAGTATTCGTACTCACAGCTTTCTAATTTGTTGTTTTTAGAGGATACCCATAGCTTCGACTTCGACTACATCTCCAACGGACCGTGAAATCAGCTCCTACACTCAAGCTTGCCTGTGTGGAGGAGGTTCGCTACCGCTGTCATGATGATGCTTCTGTTGCTGCATTCTATGGATTTCTCGATAGTGATCGTTTTGCTCTGAGATGTTTTTGGCCTGCGCGCTGATAGACCCCTTTCGAGGATTATATTTTAATAAATTTGCACTGACTTGCTATTTTCTATTTTTGTTTTTTGTTTAATAAAGAAAGTCTTAAAAAAATTTGGTATGTATAAATGTAGTCCTTCATCTGCACCTATAGTCAAGGGCGATAGATATGGGGATTTTCAATGCCCCAGGAACCAGTACGAGCTCGATCAAATGAAATCGGTTTCATATGCTTCAGCTGTCAGAAGCTTACAATATGCTCAAGTGTGTACACGCTCTGACTTAGCATTTATTACCGAGTTACTTGATAGATTCCAGAGCAATCCTGGAATAGAACATTGAAAATTGGTAAAGAAAGTCTTGCGTTATTTGCAAAGAACAAAAGGCCTCATGATGACATACAGAAGAACAGATTCACTCCATATAGTGGGGTACACAGATTTTGATTATGCAAAAGATAATAGAAAGTCAACATCCGGATATATTTACTCTCGTTGGAGGAGCTATTTCGTGAAAAAGCTTAAAGCAACCGTCACTACATCGTCCACAATATATGCCAAGTTTGTAGTATGTAACGAGGCTACGGGGCAAGTGAACTGGCTTAAGAAGTTCATAGCCGGTTTAAAAGTGGTTGATAACATCTATAGACCACTTAAGTTGTACTACGATAATGAACCCGCAGTAATGTATGTCCACAACAATAAATCAAGTGCTACCAAACACATTGACATAAAGTACTATGTTGTGAAAGATAAAGTTTGGGATCAAATCATAAGTCTTGAGCATATAAGTACCGCAAAGATGTTAGCGGATCCGCTTACTAAAGGCTTACCACCCAACGTGTTCATAGAACATGTAGGCGACATGGCTTTAAGGGAAAGCCTATGATTTTTGGACTAAAAAATGGCACAAAAAATTAAAGTAACTATTTCAGAACAGAAAGGTGTATTGTAGCTGTTGAATCTATCGGCGATTGACTGTGACGATGAGACATGTTCTATGCACTAATCTGCGATGGAATGAGTAAAGTTGAAAGTATTAAAAATAAAAGTATAAGTTAAGATCAAAAGGGAAAATGTTAGAAGATTGATCTCCCGTTAGTTGGCCCAACGGCCAACTAATCTTGACTCGCGCTCTGATCGGGGGCGCCCAGCCGACCCATGGCTGATGGGTCCCTGTCGCACAGCGCTATATAAAGGAAGGGTGAGGAAGCCGGGGCACGACGCCGCCCCACATCTAAACCCTAAGTTCGATCTTTGAGGGTACGCTACCAGCAACGGGATTCCCCACCGCAGCTACACCCTTGACTTTGACCTCGACCGAAGCCGACCGAAGACCCTCTCCTCTTCCCCGACCATCGCCGCCCAAGCGCGGACTTCACCAACCCAAGAGAGGGATAGCGGAGTCTTCTTCTCGGCGCCGGCAGAGCCGACCACTCGATCTGCTCACTGGACGTCTAAAAAGAAGAGACTCCACAGATGGTGCTGCCGGAAAGCTTCCGTGGTCACGATGCTGAGCAGCTTGGTGTACCTGATCTGCGTCATGCTCAGGAGCTGGAACTAACCAAGCCTGCTGGTAAGAGCAAGCTCGCCGCCTTCTTCGGCTTCATGGTTTCACCGTCACCGAGTGCCAGCTTTGGCAAGAGGCCACCGCAGCCGCCGGCTAGTAGCGGATCAATGGCTACAGGCGACGAGTTAAAGAATGTTTCTCTGTCAACAACCTCATCACGTGAAAGCGCTGACGATCTCACTGCTTCAGCTCTCCGTGTGCAATCAGAAGGTTGTCATGGCTATGGTCTCGACCTGGGCGTTGCAACCGGGGACAAGAGGTTGCAAGGTGTCAAAGTCGTGAGGGCCAGCGGAGGTGATGAGGAGAGATGGGTGGTGTGGTGTGCTCCTTGCTGGGATCAGGAGAAGGAGGTGGTGTTTGACGTGGCTACAAGAGAACATCGTGATCAGATTGAGGAAGGAGAAGGTTGTACTAACCCTGGTAATTGGGAGAGTGATTCTAGTTCTGATTGTTCGACTTGGATGTATATTGAATATGTTGGTCTTTAGCAAATATTGAGATATGTTCCGTCAGGAGGGCGGATCGAGGGAGTAATTTATGTATCATGTACACCTTTTATTAATTTTTGACGACATTGCGCTAAGGAAATCATTAGAAACTTGATTCAGTGTACAATTTCTTACTCCCTTTGTTCGGAATTAGATGTCGTTCCGGCAGTTTGCATAGGAAATAAGGTGGTGGAGCGATGGACGCCGGTACCTCTATTAAATTGAGAGTTCACTGTACTGAGACAGAGAATAAAAGCACCAGTTCGCATAGACTTCACTCTGCCTAATGTTGGTACCTGCCTCCACTAACTGCTCTCAACGGTGAGCCCATGGACAGCGGCGCGCGCGACAGGGAGTTGATGGACGGCGGCGCTCTTGAGAGTGGCGAGTCTGTCGACGGCGGCGCGAGGAGGATTCCATCGGCCATGGCCCGTGGGGAGTCCTGCAACAGCGCCGCGCGTGAAATCCCGTCAGTCATGGCGCAGGTGACGTCGGCGACAGCGGCATGCAAGATCTCGTCGGCCACGGAGCAGGCGACAACGGCAACAGCAGCGCCTGAGATCTCGTCGGCCATGGCACCCGCGGCGCACGAGATCTCCTCGGCCATGGAGCAGGCGACGCCGACAGGACTCTCGGGTGGCGGAGGTTGGGCGGCAGCGACGGAGCAGGACGAACAGAATAATGTTTGGCATAGAAATCGAGGAGACATCATTGAGACGGGGATAATTTACTCAGGGGCAGCAATGGAAGTTGAGGTGTAAAATTGTATTAGAAAGCGAAAATAACAAGTTTTTAAGAAATTTTTTTGAAAGTTAAAATGACAAGTAAAAATGAACGGAGGGAGTATTATGTTTGTACCTACATATGTATTGTATATTTGCATAGAACTTATATTCTTAAATTATTAGGCAGATATTAGAATAGACCCAACTGAACGTCATTTACATTGATCTCAAGATTAAAATTGTTCTTTTACCTTCTATGAGGTAAAAGTTATTCAATAATTATTAATTACTACATTACTCAATTTGAAGAGTAATTAGTGAGTTTATGGAAGATGATGGTAATCAAGAGTGTTTCTTTGTATAATTAACGGTCGAGATTGAATTTGTGTCTTGTTTTCTAAAGGTGAAACAATGTCACTGGATCCATTTTAAAAGAACTCTATTTTTATTTATTTTGACAAAATTGTTATCCTAACTATCAATATATTGACAAGACAAAAGGAATAATCAAGTTGTAGGGCCGTGTGCTATTAGGATGCAGAAGTCTTTTTAGAACCTTATTGCTCTTGATTCGTCCGTCTACACATATCTATCTAGTAGGAGCAAGTACACATATCCGTCTACTCCCTGTGTCTCACAATTCTAGATTTTCTACTTTTGTTCTATTCGTCTTATCCAAAATTTTTGCAAAAATATTATTTAATTTAATAAAAAATGATTCACTATTAATTAAAAACACATTAAGCATGATTTATTTATTTTTATATTTTTATAATTTTTTAATAAGATGAATGATCAAATGTTAATTTCTAAAAGTCAAAAAGCCACTTATTGGGACGGAGGAAGTATTAGACTTGTCATATATGTTTGCTTTAATATAGGAAGATTGTTTAAAACTGTCATATGAAAATAATTTTTTATATCTCACAGTTAGATGTATTTCATGTTTTTTGTTAATACTTTTTTTAAGGTTTTTTGTTACTACATACTGGCGTTGTTCCCACTAGCGGAAGGTGATTGATTTCATGACAATTACAGTACTAGTTAACCAGCGCATCTTGCACTTTAACTACCATAATACAATGATGTAGTGGCAAATTAATTAACATAATGCAATGAGCCATGCACTTTGGCATGTTCTTCTCTTTTTTTTTCTTCTTCTTGGGAGAACGTCTCCGTTAAGCTGATGAACTTAATCTAGTTAGCTTTGCTAAATGCTAACTGCGCCCATGGTTTTGCCGCCACTAGTTGTTGTCCTGAGTCAGAGTTATCTGCGATGACCTCTGGCAGGTGCTGTAGGGCGTGCGTAAGAACCCCCGACGGGGCGGAGTCTTCCACGTCAGAGTACAACTTCTTCAGAAGACTCAAACCCATCGACCTCAGGGCTTGAAGTTCGCCTGCCAAGCCATCCCGCTCCTTCTTGGCAACTTCGGTAGCCTGCCCCGCCCGGTCCAAGCTCTTCCAGAGCCGCTCAATCCGGACCTGGACCGCTGAGAGCTCCTCCTAGACTCCAACGGCCCCTTGGTGCATCTACTCGAGCTCCGCCGTCGCTTGCTTGACCTCGGACTGGAGCACGACCCTCTCCAACTTCAACAGGTTGACCTGTTCGAAGGCGCGATCGCGCTCCTTCATGACGATCCGGATCGTCTGCTCCAAGGCCGAGCAGGCCCTCTCTGCATGCTGATGAAGGAGCCCAAGGCGCCGCATCTCCGTGTCGTGCTCGGAGGCTTGATGACGAAGCCCTGCAACGACACGAATCAGAGTCCGACCTCGACCTCGGACAAACACGACACACGGCTTACCAGCGACGGTGCGGTTGGCCTGCTCGAGGGCCGCTGCCACCCGGCTAGCCTGGGCGACAGAGGCCACAACCTCCATGTGCGCCTTATTGGCCTCCTCAAGGGCGACGCGGCTCGACTCTTGGGAGGCGTGGAGTTGGAAGCGGAGTTGGAAGCGCAGGTTGGCCACCGTCTCCCCTGACTCGACCCGGGCCTTCGCCAACTCCTCCCGAAGGGCGTCGACCTCGGACTGGAAGGCGAACCCACGAGGAGGCTGACCCAGGGCAACATGGAGTTTGTCCTGCAAAGGGACCATCAGTTCGAAGACCTACAGAAAGCGGAGACGAGAAAATTCCAAGTCCGAAGACTTACCCGACACTCAGTAAAGTGCGCTTCGTCAAAAATGACGTCGACCAGCTCGGCGACCCCGAGCAGTTGATGGAGGCCGACCGCCAGCCTCATGTTGAGCGCCCGGGCGCCGCCCCCCGGTCCATGAGGTAGCTAAACCCGTCAGTCATCCCCTCAAGTGAAAGAGGTCCCCTCCCAGGGATCGCCCAACCAGCGGTCGGCACCGTCGGCTCGCGCGCCCCGCTGGCAGCCTGCTCACCGCCAACCAGTGCCGTCGAAGTTGACGCCCCGACAATCTCTGGCATCTTGTCAAGAGCTGTCTCTGAGCGCCCTCGGGAGGCGCCGTCATCGGCGGCGGCGTCGGTACCTCTGTCCCCTCGGCCTCTCCGACATCGAGCGCAGGGGAGGAATCTGCCCTCTCTTCTTCGACCACCGCCCGACCCTCAACGGTGGTCGGGGAGCCACGAACGGCTCCCTCATCGGCCTTTTCGCCTGCGGTGGTTTCCTCGCCTAGGCCCTTGACCGTCGCATCTTGGCGAGCCCCCGCGGTGTCCGACCCCGAAGGCTCCCCCTTCGCTTCAGCCCCGGCCTGGGCGTCGGGGGCTGGGAGCGCAACCGTCTCGGCGTCCC
>BCLG01000050.1:194388-206374 GCA_001602295.1 Zoysia matrella
GGCTCTCGGGCCTCGACGCCTCGACCCGGGCCTCGCCGCCAGAGCCGGTTCTCGACCCTCGGCCGTGGATCCACCCTTCGGTGTCGTCGAGGTGGCGGCCGACCGTGGCATTCCCGCCAACGCCAGAGTCCTAGTTACAAAAGAGTTCAGCCACTGTCGAAGCTGAAAGCGAAAGGGAGTCACCGAAGACTTACCTTGCCGACCGACATCGGATCTTGATAATTAGGCGCCGCAGGGGCCGGCTCACCCTCAAAGAATGGGCCGCCACCGCCTGGGACGGCCCCGTCGCGGCTGCCTCGACCGTCTGAGGCGGGGAGTCGACCGGGCTCCTGGAGCTGACGGACACCGCCTCCGAGAGATCAACCCTCGCCCTCTTCGGCGCCGACCCCTGCTCCAGCTCCTGCTCCTGCTCCCGTTCATCAGACGAGGAGCTAAGACCCTCGAAGGGGTCGAAATGCTCGGCCGCTGCCGCTACGGCCACCTGTGCCAGAACGGCACGCCGTGGCTCGCCGTCGAGCTGCCCTCGATCCTTAGGGCACGGGACGAAACCGCGGGCCCCGAGCCACTGGACAAGTAGTCCAGGAACCCGGACTTCACCTTCCTCTTCCCGCTGGCCCTCCTCCTCGGCCTCAGCGCTGCCGCGGAACTAGACCTGGCTCTCGGCTGTGGCGTGGCGGCGGAGCTAGTCCCGACCTCGGTCACGGCCGTGGTCTCCGGTAGACCCTGAAAGCAATCAACGATTAACACAATACGACGATAACAACGCTACGACATAAAGTTTCTACACTCACTAGCTGACGGTGATCCTTGTCGAGGGGACGAGGCCCCCGGTTGAGGCTGCCCTCCGCGTCCCTGAAGACCGTCGCGGTTCGGGCGAGGACGCCCTTGTTCGAGAGCGGCCGACCGCGCACCTCGCAGGTCTCGTCGTTCGGCCCCTCATACTCCCTCATGCTGTGCACCCGACGGCGCAGCCGCATGAGCCGACACCGCATGGCGACGGCGAACATCGTCATCCCGGTCAGGCCTTGGTCCCGCATGTGCCGGATCGCTTCCAGCTGCGAATGGATTGACTCCACCTCCGCAGCCGAAAGCCTCGACTTTCAAGATCCGGTCACCTCGAGCACCAAGTCCTCGAAAGCTGGGAGCTGGGGGTCGGCATTGTCGATGTAGAACTAGGACCTTCTCCAACCCTTCAACGAGGTCTTCAAGTTGACCTCGATCTACTCCTGGGATTCTCTGGTCCGAAGCATAATGCTAACGCCGTCGACATGCTTCCCGACCTAGTCTCCTTCGACGTCTGGAGACTGGCGAGGAAGAAGTACCT
The DNA here is from genome assembly GCA_001602295.1 of Zoysia matrella. Lineage (NCBI taxonomy): Eukaryota > Viridiplantae > Streptophyta > Magnoliopsida > Poales > Poaceae > Zoysia > Zoysia matrella. Next base: position 195,713 of record BCLG01000050.1, read on the forward strand.
CCACACAGAAGGCTGGGCCAGATGCCCAGATACGCCTCACATAACGTTGTGAAGATGGAGGCGTGGAAGACCCCGTTCGGCGCAAGCTGATGAAGCCGAGCGCCGTATTGGTTGAGGACGCCCTGGAAGAAGCTGAAAACCGGCAGTCCTAGCCCACGCTTGTGGTAGGCCAGGAAGATGACGATCTTCCCTGACGGCGGCGCAGGCACGATGTGGCCGTGGCCGCCCAGCTAGTCAGTCGACTCCTTCGGCGGTAGCATCCCCACGACGTTTCATCTCGTGAGCAGGGCGTCATTGACAGCCAAGGCTTGCCACTCCGACATCGCGAAGATGGAGATGATGACGTGGGAAGAACGCGGACAAAGGCGACGGTGATCACCGGACCTAACGCTGTGAAGGCGGAAGGCGGAGGTGACAAGCTCTCACGCGTGATAGGAGCTTGGAGTCGAAGCAAGGAGGCTGGGTGAAAATGTGAAGTTACCGCACCTCTCCTTTTAAACGGCCCGTGTAATTACTGTGCCGCCCACGATCGACCGTGAGGAGTAACTACGCGATCGTGGATACGCACCCTGAGGTGCACCCAAACCATTCGTACCCGATCCGCTGACGAGTGGGTTCGGACGCGCCTCGTCGCGTCCGTTGCGGCCGAGGCGCCAGCATTACCCTGATGCGACGACTGCCAGAGTACGACTGGCAGACGACGTGACGCGGGCGCGCGAACCGCGCGCCCCCGATGCCATCCGTTCAAATTCGAACCGACCGCCCGGATCGATCGGCGATTGCGATTCTCGGACGGTCCGATCACCCTCCACGTGGAGGCGCGAGGGCCGCCCGATCCCCGTGACTGTCACGGGGACTGCGAATAAGGGAAAGCACGCGAACGAAACTTCCCACGGTCGGCTGATCAACAGCCGAGGCCGTTTGACCAATTCAAATGATCAGGCGCTGATCATGGCCTTCGGCCTAGGCACGATGTTGATTATGGGCAAGGATCGTATCGACCGGTCCGTCCTAAGCGTCTTTCCGAACAAAAGACCTAGAGTGACCTCGGCCCGACCCCGACAGTCGAAACAATGCGTGGCGTTTGAGCCCACGGTCAGCCCTCCGGATCGCCCCCGAGCTCGGAGGCTACGCCCTACGGACGCGCTCGCGCGCTCCCGTAGGATCAACCATCAACGAATGATGGTCAGCACGACGCTTCAGCCCACGACCGACCCTTCAGATCGCTCGGAGGCTCGGGGGCTACGCCCCACGGGCGCGCTCGCGCTCTCGTAGGATCAAAACAAACTTCGAAGACGGACAGCCCAGCGCCGCCTCAACAGAGGTCGCAAACGGCGCCAGGCTCGAGGGCTACTGTCAGGATCATGTACCTCAGATACTCGACGAATCGTACTCGTACACATAGGCCAAGACCTCAAGGGGTTTGGGGTCGGACGACGATGCACGAACGCGCGGTCCGACCCTCGAGGCAACGATCTGCGAAAGACGAGTCTTAGCCGCATCCGGCGCTAAGACGTACGACGAGGCCGGCCTCCAAAGGCCGACCTCCGATGGCCAACCTCTAGAGTAGGTGCGGCAGTTACGTCGCATTTACTCTAGAGGCCAACCAACCGTTCCAACGGGACGGGCCGGATTCACCGCGACGACACTGTGGCTGACGCTACAGTACCGAACGGGCCACGAAAGTCTACGGACAAGATCCGATGACAATGTGGCTGACGCTATAGTATCGAACTAGCACTACAGTACCCAGCGCGACGTGCGACGCGACGCGCCACGCCCCCGCACGAGCGTGACGAACGATGACGATGTCAATGGAGGACCCACCTGTCAGCGAGACAGTAAAACTGCGTAGGGCCCACCATTCTGTAACCCCAGACCGCCTTAGATAAAGGGGGGTCCGGAGAGTGATAGAGGAGATCGATCGAAACCCTGAACTCTCGCATGCAACCGCCCTCTCGCGCGAGCACCCCCACAAACACGTGCATCGAGCACCCCATGACTTAGACGCCAGACCCTCTCCCGAAGAGAGAGTTCGACCCTTTGTACTCACCCGCCGATATAAACCACCCCCTAGACGTAGGGTATTACACCACTCGAGATGGTCCGAACCAGGTAAAAAAAACCCCATTGAGTCTCCTGTAGACTAAGCCACAACGAATACGAAGGCACAGCGCCCCCTCGATCATATTTCGTACTGTGCCGATGGTCAGAACGCCGACAAGACTTTTGTTCGCTCCTAGCCATGGTTAGGAAATGGAATAGGGGAGAGGGGAGGTCAGAGGGGGTTGGGGTGAGGGGGAGAGGGGCGCAAGGGGAGAGAGCGGCGTAGGGGCGAGAGAGGGGCGCACTGGAGGAGCTCTTTGGTCTGCACTTGAGCGGAGGCGGGGCACATCTGAAGCAGCTGGATGGGATCGAGGAAGAAGACAGGAGGGTGAAAGAAATGGTGAAGGGTAAAAAGGTCCAAACTAATGATGTTATCGGTGAAAATGACGAAATGATAGATTTCTAGAAAATGCGAACTTTTAGTGGTACATATATGGACCACAACGGTATGATGATCCAATTTTCCTATAGTTTAATAGGAGAGGTCTCCTCTTGGAATTCTCTCAATTTGATCTCCTGTTGATAAAAGCTATCTTTAGAAAGGCCTCCAATTCTGCTTTGAAGTTGTCTGTCACCTGTAGGACAGGCAGAGTGAATTGGTTAGCATATCAATCAAGCTCGGAGCCCCAGATGAAGTGCAAAGATGGTACATTTTCAGACATTAACAAGAAGCATAATTTATAGAAATCCAATAAATTTCAAGTTAAATGTCAAAATCACCTTGAATAGAAACAATGGAGCTGTACAAAAGCGTATATCCATTGAAAAGTGAATATAGCATATACTGATAATAAAATCAGTTTCTCCGGTACTCTTCACCTGCTCACGACAGAAATAAATTTCAGCACCACACCCAGTGAACTTCAGCATAAAACGGCTAGCTAATTCAACAATGACTGCCAAATTCTCCATGGTTGAATTTTAGTTGTTTCAAGTAAACGTACTAAAAGCCCAATCATAATATGTGAACAAATACGACTACCTCAGTCACAAGCAAAAATTGGTCAAATATGACTCATACAACTCACAGGAGAAATGAATTCGACGCAATCAAATATTCAATTAGCACTATCAGACCATGTTCAGCATGGCCGGCACTGTGAAATCCAAATTGCGACGGTGGGCATGGGGACCCTAAGCCACGAGTGGACGGAGCATTCCACGAGCTCCCAAGACTCGTAAGGGAGATGCTCGCCCAACAGTTGATGTCAAAGCCGTTGAGGAAGCGGCCCTCCATGGTGACCAACGCAGCCTCCAAGCCCACCGAGGCTGTGGCCACCATGGCTGAAACAACTGCATGAGCTCTTTGATCTGCCAGCTCCTCGGATCTAGTCCAGCGCGACAGGGTAGGAGGTAGGCGGATGGAGAGACTCTCCGTGCGGCGTGCGTCTAAGGTCTGCGCCAACGCAAAGGGACGGCAGCAGGGGAGGTAGGTGGCCGAACTTGCCGCACGGCGAGTAGGTGTAGTTTGCACTGGGGGCAGGCAGCGCTGGGACTCGGGATGGAATCACCATTTGATGCAAATCGGAAGGCCCAAATCATCCTCCTATAGAGAGGGCATCACCATCAAATGAATTTTTTTTATAGAGTAGAGATAAAACAATTCATGATAAAATAAATAATATGAATATTAAAACTTTTTTTCTAAAAGTAAAAAAATTACACTTATTTTAAAACAGATAGAGTAATCAAAGAATAAATGAACAATGCTCTTGATGTTTTTCTAAAAGAAAAACAAACTGTTAGCGGTCAACCCTGGCACCAGTTGGAGTCGGTGTTGAAGTCGCTTGTAGCCGAAGCAATATTCTACGCCTTGATTTGGCAGCAACCTAGGGAGGAGAGAGATTGCGAGACCGAGATGGAGGTCTGATTGCGTGATGGCCGAGCTCGCAGCCATGACTAAATTTAGCATGTCACACACAGTACAACAGTTTGATTCTTTAGGGCAGCTTCAGCGTTGTTGCTAAGAGATGCTAAGAAAGAGAGAGAAAAAGAATACATAGTGCTATACAATGGAGGATGAGTGTTATGTTACTCCTCTGTTCACAAATATAAGTTATTTTAGTATTTAAAATTTATTTTTTAATATATATTATTTTTATTTTTTAATATATTTTTTTTCAATATATTTTCTTTTTTTTTAATAAATATCTATCTCTATTTTTTTTCTTTTTATTTTTTGCATACCATACTTTTTTAAATTTTTTTAATTCCCGTGCTAAAGAAATGACTTATAAAAGTGATAAGAGTGAGTAGCAAATACTTAGCACAGGAGCTCCACTAGGCGTTTTGATTAAAATAATATTATCATTGTTTACTTTGAAGAATAGTTGGAGAAAAGTAAGATTAAAACTGATTTTTTTAATGTGTATAGAGCCCACTATTGATGGTGCTAGAGAGTTTTATACATTGGAGTAATTTTTGCTATGCTAGCTGTTATGACATGACAAAAAGCTAGCACCTCCTCCTGATTTATACACTGGAGGTGCCCTTATCAACCAGAAAAAGAAAAGAAAAGGAATTTTCAAATTTCTTCCGGGATGTGCGATCCACCATAAAGATCGCGGGAAATATCATGAGTCACGGGATCCTGCCGTGCATTCTGCCAGCCGTCGAGATCGGGGGAGAAACGTGTCGGAACGTGCCACGAATCTCTTTCCTCAACCCCTCTCTCTCTCTCTCTCTCGCTCTCCAGTCTCCCCCACCGCCGTCATCCGTCATTCCGTCCGCGCCCCCAGGAATCCCCCCTTCCCCTTCGTCTCTCCTTCCTCCTCGTGCCCCCCTCTCATCGGGGAAACCAGTCTGCTACTGTAGCTCGTGTCTGATCCGAGCAAGCCCGGAGGAGCTCCTCTTCCCTTCCGTTCCACGAAGATAGATGGTACGGAGTCCCGAGGTGAGTAATCACGCCCATCTCCTCTCTCTTCAACTCGAATTAGGTCTGGCGTGTTCTTGTTTTCTTCTTCGAGAGATTCGTTCTCCTCCGCGTCTGGCGATAGAAAAAAAAAAAATCTCGGTTTCTCTGACGAATTCAATGTCCGTCGAATTCATTCGCCCTACCTAGGAGACGTCGGACTGGGCAGGCATGAACTGAATTAGTTCTCCTGTCGCAGTCGCCACCGCGCCGGAACAATCCGGAACGTGCGGAGAGAGAGGGAAGCGAAGCCTTTTTCCGATGCTTGGGCAGATTCCTTCCTCATTTTCCCAATTTCAGCTAGTAACACGAAACAGTAGCCCCGGCTGATCCGATGAGCACGGTAGCACTAGGGGAGCCTCCGCTTTGCTTTTCTCGGACGAACTCTTTCCTTGTTCCGATGGACGAGCTCGACTTATCCGTTCTGCGATTGGTTTGAGGGGGAAGAAAACAAAAGGGGGAGCAATCGCGTTGGTTCCAAGGTTTTCGTTAAATTTGTTTTTTTTTTAATATATGGGTCCAAGGCAGCTAACAGGAAAGATTCGCCAAGTACATCCTGATCTCGTACGTTTGTCCGCCGATGGCCCAACAGTGAAATCTCCCCACCGGCCACCACAGTGCTTTATTACCGCACTTTTGATGAATTTGCGGATGAGACCGCCGGGAAAGGCCAAATCTTGATGACCCAAGCACCAACTACTCGTATTAAAAATCAGGCATATCTATGGTCGACCCTTAGAGTCTCATCATTCTTTCTTCATTGGTTGCAGCAGTCCCTGCAAAGCTGAGGTCAAAGAATCCACTCGCTTTGCCGGAGTTGAAGCTTCTAACCGCTGCAGAGCTCAGCCAGGGAAGAAAGAAAGCGAAGTTCTCAATATGGAGGGCGGCGAGACGACGCTGTCGGGGTTCGGCGCGGGCGCGGGCGCGGGCGCGGACACGAAGGTGCTGCACGCGTTCCAGACGAGCTTCGTGCAGGTGCAGAGCCTGCTGGACCAGAACCGGGCGCTCATCAACGAGATCAACCAGAACCACGAGTCCAAGGTGCCCGGCGACCTCTCCCGCAACGTCGGCCTCATCAGGGAGCTCAACAACAACATCCGCCGCGTCGTCGACCTCTACGCCGACCTCTCCGCGCTCTTCGCCACCGCCGAGGGGGGCCGCGCCGCGTCCGAGGGCGGATCCGTCGGCACCGTGCGGCAGGCCGGCGGCGCCGGGCACAAGAGGGTCAGGTCCGGCCTCGACTAACTTGTTCCGTCTCGAATCTTCTTCTCTTCTACTAGTCGCTAGCTTGGGATCGAGTTCACTCTCTCTGTTGACTTGAGCTGTTCTGGTATCTACCTGCACCAACAACCGTCATCTGTACTACTCCTGCTGCAATATGCACTTAAGATTATCTTTTTTGTACTAGCTGATGTTAATCTCAGTACATGAGGAATGAATTCGTGATGAAATAGAGTGAAAAGATCTCTCTGCATCACCCATTCTGAATCGTTGTACTATCTGTGTGCAATTATAGAACCCCCCCCCCCCACCTTTCTTGATCTTGTATGCCTACCTCGTTTTCAATATGCTTGGTGCTTTATCGTTGTCAACAACTTTTTTTACTCTTCATTTATCAATGAAGATGTTAAATGTCAGAGGAATACAGCTCCTTGTGTCTTACTAATAAGTGTCTGTTTTTGACTTAAAAGTACTTTTAATAATAAATCGATTCACAATAAAATAAATATTTTTAATTTTTTTTAATAAAATAAATGATAAAAGAGAGAAGTTTGAAAATCTAAAACGACACTTATTTTTCTACTACTATTTGATTTGACAGGTTGATCTTGATCAGTGACCAAACGCTTGGGATGATGATGCCCGGATGGGCCCCCAAAATCTAGAGCGAAAAAAAAAATCGTGATGTTCCAAACAGAACTGGTACACAAATTAAAATTTCCTTAGATTTCTTTGATACTAAGAAATTTGCCTAGATTTCATCCCTGCTTTACGCCGTCAGAGGGAACAAGCAGGGAGCTTTTGCGAGATCACGCAGCATGAACTCTGTCCATGATTGATCTGCTTTGCCTGGGATGCTTTTGCTCCCCTTGTTTTCCACGCTGTCCTGCCTCCCTTTCTTTCATCCTCGCCTCGCCTGAATCTGAGTCCTCATGTCATGGTTCCGCTGATGCATGCATGCCCTCGCATCAACTTTCTGCGAAAATCTCTCAATGCTGCGCGGTTGCGTTCAGTTCAGCAGTGGATGATTGCAGCTCTTTCCCCGGCCCAAAAATTGGGAAGATGCAAAGTGCTTTGTCGTCGCGTCTTTTTATGGGGATGCCGTGGTTGTCGTAGTAGGCGCCTCCTTGCTAAAGTACTAGACATGGGAGCATTCCATGAGATTCGCCTATGCTGGTTTTTTTTTTTTTTTTTTTGAAAGAAGCCTATGCTGCAATTTGATCTGTAAAAAAACTTGGAGTAGGACCCTGCTAATAAAATGTCTGAATTATTACACTTTATTTGATATACACATAATACTGAAAGTTTAAATTGATGATGGCTGGAATCCCTAATTTCAGAGCTGGAGTTTACACTCTCGTTTCCCTCAATTGATTTATTCGAGTTGCGTTAATTCTTTGAACATAAGCTGAGAAACTAAAGTAATATAGCAGCATTCCAACATTTGGAGTTTTCTCTGACCTTCCAGTTATAACCACATTAAAACCAAGGTCTGTTCTTCAAAATACAAGTAAATTAAGACACTCCCATGTTTTTCAAAAATCCAAATGCGAAGTAAGACCCTGCTGAAAAAATACGCTATCTTGAATTTGTAAAATCTACGCTTGTATATCTCCATGATTTCAGCGAAATCCAGAGGACCATGTACGCCAGAGTGAAAACGAGCCGAAGAAAATGAACTAAAATTTATTTATTTTTGAACTAAAATTTATTAAAGACCGAAATAATTTGTGAAAAAATCCGCGGACCGAGCCCTTTATCACCTCTATGTGCGAGCAATTGAATTACCGACAAAAAAAAGGTTGTGATCACCGCGAAAGATATCTTTATCTGGCATGCCTTCCCTGATTCCAATCATGCAGCACTTGACCGGAATCTGGTAACCAAAAGAAGCATGCAATCAGCCTTTTTCGGACCACTCCTTTTGTGCTGCCCAGTGCAAGCAATGGCTCTGCACAAGGCCGTGCTTCAGTACCAGTGTGCTCCACTGTTCCTCTTGCCTCCTTACCTCTATCTCTTCTCTCGTGCATAATTTTCTGAATAAATTCCTGTGGTATGCAGTAAACCTAAGGGAGGACGTTCCAGAATGTTGCTCGCCGGGTATTTTTTTTCTCTCTCTTTTTGGAGTATCAACACGAGAGCTGCTGGTATTTTCATTAAACGATACTAGAAGAAATCGAGAGGCTTTACTTTTGGAGGCTCCAAAGCACCGTCGACAGACAGTGACCAAAGCTGATTGCTTGCTAGAGGTGTCAGCTGTGTAGGAAGAGGATTGACCTGTCGTATCGCTGTTGGGATCGCATCGAACACCTAGCCTAGCCACAAGTTCAGTGCGCCGAATGTTAATGATAACGAAGCGCCATCCTCCGGGGTTTTGCTAGCTCCGCTTGGAATAAGAAAATTGCCCTTTACTTCATTTGTTTGGACACGTAACTATTCGATGTTTCCAAAGAGCCTGTAGGAGAAAAATGTGCAAATATTATCGATCACATCAATTTTATTTTTTTTACACTGCCGATGCACCCAAACACCCCAGCTTACAAGAACGCTGCAAAAAGTAGATGCGTTCTAGTAGCACATATCCAAATCATGCAGAAGCACACGTCCAAATTTATATTTCTTTTAATTCTTTTTCTGGTCTACAGTGACGACACAAGCATGTCTTATAAATCATATAAAGGTTATTTACCTTTTAGCCTTCTTGAATTTACTTTTTTTTACTCATAATAAACTACTAGTATGATTCTCACATATGCATGAGTCCCAGCCTCCCAGGCCAGTTTAATCAGACATTCCTACTCATACCTCGTTTGGAACACAAGATTTTCATAGGAATCAATTAAATTTCATAAAAGTAACTTGGGATTTAGGATTTTTTTTTTCTCGCAATCTAAAGGGCCCTAAGGTGACAAATCAGGCCACAAAACTAGGGTTGAAAATTAATCACCATGAGATTACCTTTCTAACCTCTTTAATTAAAAAATGAACTAGTTTTCTAAAAGTGGTGGAGATTTTGAAATTTAATTTATTTTTTAACTAAAGGGGTCAGAGGTTAACCTTAATTGCGCCTATTTACACCCCTACACAAAAGATAATTTTAGGTTCCTCTAAATGCTTAGTAAATAAAGTTTGCTGTAATTCTGCTAAACATATGCATCGATCTAAATGGATACTCCTAGCTAGTGATCCAATCGTTGCCTGAATGTGATGACACACGGGATAAAAATAAAATGAGCATGTGTGAACATTGCGTTAATTAATCACAATAAATGATTTACTACTCCATCCATCTTAAATATAAACATTTTTTAGGATTAGTCATAGTCAAACTTCTCTAACTTTTACTTTTAATGATATTTTATCATACATGAATTATGGTAGCTAGTAAATCCATCATGAAACAGAGTTTCCTAATATGTAAATTTTTATATTAGAAATTATCACACAAACCCATAAATAAATATTTTGGGGTTGAGAGAGTATTTTCCAAGACAAATTTGGGATTGTGATGGCAGCGCAAATTTCTTGATTATTGCCGAGGCTTCCAAACAATACGAAGAATATAATGCCGCTACTAATGAGGGCCCATTTCGTGGAACAAAGCCGGCGCTGTGACCCATCAGATGATAGAATTGTTGACTTTGCGATAAAATTTTATAGTTGTCATTATTGCGACCAAATCTGATCCTCCGTTGGCTGAAGCACTGGATGGCCCCGCAAAAATGCCAAGCTTTTTTGTTTGTAATTTTGGGGATCATAAGAATGCCACCACCACCGTTTGCATAATACATTAGAAAGCTCTGGCAAACATAGAATATACTCCCTTTGATTTTAACATATTGAAAGTAACTTCAAACATCAACTATAATAATCATTCATTTATTTAAAAATATGGTAAAAATAATGTATTTTACTATAATTTTCTTTATCATTAATGATATTTGAAACACAACAAATTTTTTTACACATTTGAATAAATTTATTGAATAAAAAATGATCAAAATTGATGTTAAAAATTAACGGTGTCAATATTTTAAATCCAGATAGAGTATAAATGTATAATCTAGGCACCTATAATATCATGTTTAATGCTAGAAAATTGAAAAAAAAGAATCCACAGTTGAGATCGCACGAAGTTGTAATCATTGCTTGATACATACAGATCCCTCCGATTTTATTTTGATTTCACGACATACAACAGTAATTCAACTTGTTTCATAGTGAGTTCGCGAGTTCGCCTCACAATCATGCTATAGTTTGAAGTGTCCCATCTTTTTCTGGAAGTTGTAAAAAAGTAAAATCATCTATGCATCTTAGAGTTTTAATATATCAAAAAAAATTATTGTGATCGATCTAACATCTAGAAGTTAGGCCTCAAGAAAAATTCCTATTTTCTGCATTTTTCCTGTGCAATTGAACGTATT
>BCLG01000050.1:209188-223068 GCA_001602295.1 Zoysia matrella
GTTATAGGTTTAGCTGAATCAAGGAATCCTGCACCTCTTCCAAAGTTAACTGTGTATTAAGACCTCCTTCTCGATCTAAAAGCCACATAGTCCTTTATAAGACTAGTCCCTCTGTTCTTTAATTAATGTCGCCTTTGACTTTTAAATTCAACTTTGACCATTCGTGTTATTAATTTTTTTTTTGATAAATTTCATATATTTTGATATAATTTGATTTATCGTTAGAGTTATTTGAATCACAACTTTAAATTTTACACATTCGAGAAATTTTTTTTTAATAAAACGAATAGTCAAAGTTGAATTAAAAAGTCAACATCAATTAAAGAACGGAGGGAGTGTATGTTAATATCAAGAGTAAAATATAGTATATGGAAACAAATCCCAAAATCAGTTCTGAAAAAGACATACTCTAAATCCAACAGGTCTTTCATTTGTATAACTGTGTTCCATAGTAAGGTAACATAGTCATCTTTGCATGCTGATATTTCTTTGTGAATCTGTTTGGATGTCTCCACGGCATTTGCATTTTCCTGAATAATTTGCAAATCAAGAACTTTGAAAAAGTCATTAAACTTCGCTTGTGTGAGCATCACACCGCAGTTGATGTGAACATCGTACCTTTTGATGAGGACTTTAATGAAAATATTCACACACGGTGAATTTGGACTGTAGAACAACACAAACTTGCAACAGAAGCCACGACTTCATATGGAATCCAATTCAGATGTTTAAATACATTCTGAAAAGCTCGTGAAGCCTACTTTCATATGGATACAACGCCACCTTTATACCATATTAGAGTCAGCGCCACTCGTCATTTTAATACAAAAGGTGTTGCGTCACCACGACTTGGGCCATTGGCCTATGTATCAAGTTAATCCCATTAGGGGAGCGTCCTAGGCTTTGAGAACGACCCCAGTACCCCCTGGTCATCCTCCAACCTATTTAAAGGTCCAACCGCCACCAAGAACACTTAAGTTTTCTTTCATTATAGTTTAGTTGTTGTGCAAACTTTCTGATCTTCAGTTGTGTCCAACGACCACCTATAAGACAGCTTTTGAGAATCCAACATTTAAGATATTTCAGTTTGCCTATCTTGTTCTTGCTTGATCTTCGACTGCTTCCAGGAATTGATCCTCATAATCAGGTTGATCTTGCTGTCTAGCACGATCAATAACCATTCGGAGTTGGTTCTGCGATTGTTAAGGCGCACACGACCTATTTTTTTAGTTGAATCGTGAGGGTCGACTCCACTAAATCGATAGTTATCACCTCACCAAAAGATCGTCCACTCAAGTCATATCAGCAGTTGAGATCAAATGTTATTTGCTGAGATTTGCAGACCTGATTTACATTAAGAAACAAGTATTATGAAACATATTTATTGACAAAATCAATATATGAACAAAATGGATGTACCACGTCAACTATATTATCTTGAGCTTCCACAGCATCTACTAACTCATTCATTTTAGCATTGTTCACACCATGAATATCATATTCTTCGCTCTTATCATTAACATAGTGACATCTCTTATTTTTAGTGGATGAATTATCATCTTCTTTAGTAACCTGCGTAAAAGAGAATGAAGATATACATATGAATATAAGGAATTACAATAATGAATACAATATATATAAAATATCCATTAGCAGTGTTTATATATGACAGTATCCATTAGGCCACCAAGATTCTTTATAGTCAGTTCCACATCACACATTCTTTTGTTACAGACAGTCTTAACCACCACGGAGCCTACTGGATGGGTTCTTATTGACTCAGCATCATTAGGAGTCTCCTCACTAATCTTCTTTGCATGGCCAATAATAGATTGGGGAATCTTGAACCGTGGGATATTATAGTTAGATCCTAAACATACAATATCATCCTTTTTGTGAAGTCAATGATATCATCCTTTTTTTTTGTTGAAAGACAGGCACTCATCCAATATATTTTGCTCACACGACAGAAAAATGGAGGCCAACTTGTTCTATGTGTCATGTCATCCTACATAATATTTGGAATGATTAATTCCACGTGATAACCTATAATTTTTTGTCAGTGAAAAAACTGCAATTAACCTGTGTAAATTGGTCGGTCAGAAATTCACCAGTCCAGTACTCCCTGTAATATAGCATGAAAAGTCCACATGAACAACTAAAAATATAAAAAAAACAAGTTAATCAATAGTATAAGCAGGAATCAGTATCAAAAGAATAAAACCTTATATAAATGGCAAATAATATAACAATGTAAAAATGCTCATAAAATCATATATACATACACATTGAGCTGAACATTATGCTGTAGTGATATTTCCTCTTGAGGCCAAGAAGCAATATTATGGTCCTCCCACTTGATGTTCTCAACATTCAATTTATTAGCGAATATGTCAATTGTTTTCTATAGTCCGTCAAGCTGCATCATAAAAGTACTTGTTAAACATTTTAATAGATTTTATTAGTTAACTTCAGGTATATTAAATAGAAAGAATAATTTATAAAACTAGGATAGTTAAGTTAATTATGATTAAATAAAGCAAGAAGATAATAACAGCAAGATTCAGGTCGGCACGAGCAAGTGTCCAACCTAGTGAATCTAATATTTATATAATCCTCTTTCTAGCATTCACAACGGCGAGATACCAATGTTTATCTTTTGATGTTGATTGGAAGGAAGATCTAACAATTAAGAAGTGAATATAGAATTAGTAAATCATTAAAAATGCATATAGACATAGAACATGATTATAATGCTTGTTAACATGTCAATCGACAAATATTGATAAACCATTTCTTGCATTGCTATTGCACCATTTCTTGCATTGCTATTGCCATGCTATTATCTTCTGTTGGATAGAGTTCATCCATTCTAATATTCATATTACCATCTCTTTTTAATAATTTTGCTCTAAAGGTAGTCTCCATGACAACATAACCATTAGTCTAGTTCCTCAAGTGATGACTAGTTCTTATGAGGCTTATGTAAGCATTAATAACCTATGCATAAGAAATTGATGGCAACAAGAATTAAAATTCATTTTTGAAAAAAATTGACAGTAATAATTCATAATATCATTCATTTTACCTCATCACCCAAGTAGACTCTATGATCTCTCATGTGAAAAAGGCAGTCCAAATGACCTCGAGTTACGATTGCACATTAGCCATTGTGGTACACAACAGCTACATCTCCAATAAATAACATGTTTTTTTATTGGATCAATTACTTCGAGGTCCGTTTTGGTACAGATATAATCTGCATGGAACCCAAAAATTTAGTATTTGTGCATAGAAAACTCTTTACATTTATTATATAGTGAGTCATACCTTCACGAACGATAAAAGTATCGGGATACTTTTTAGGCTTATTATGCATAATAACAGCTATAGACTTGTAATCATCCATTGCGAATGCCATACCTATTGTATAGATGATATACAATAAAAAACCATCGAAACAGATGCATTGTTGAAGAAGTTGTTACCTGACGCTTGACTGACAAACAGTGTGAGAACTCAACGTGGATGACCGTACACTTCACCGCGTGGGCGTAATCAAGAAAGTACTGGTGTATTTGTATACCTCAATTGTGAGATTTTAGCTAACACAATTATGTTTAGTAAAAAGGTTGGCCGATGATTGTCTCTGGTATAACAAAGTGCACGAGATGACTGTAACTTGAAATTCCAAGTGAAACTTACAAAAGGTGGAACTGACAATTCAGCAAGAGCACCAGAGATTGCTGCAGGAACAAGAGATGACCGTAAATGTTAGCACCTTGTCATCGATAGAAAGAATTCAAACGAGGGAAGGAAGAAGAAGATAGAACAGAGGAGGACAGGTTGGCGTCAGAGGAATATTTCCGTAACAGAAGTTGGTTACAGGATGCTTGATGCCTCTGCGCTAAGCCAAGTCACATACTTATAGCCAGCTAATCACGCACTCACACCGACTAATCCCTTGCCCACTCTGGCCCACACACCCGTACATTGTGCTTCACGGTACGCGTGCTCCGATGGTATCCAGTGCTCGACGCCGTGGCCGTAGTATCGGTGCTGACATCCCCTCCTCCACGAGAACCTGCATGCCTCCAGGCAGGTGCATGTGGAAAACCCTGCTTCAGTGGTGCCAAGTCTTCCCAAGTAGCAAGCGACTCTGGTAACGTAGACCACTGAATCAACCCTTACACACAAGAAGACATTCCAACGCGCGTCTGAAGAATTTTCAGTGGAATTTGAATATGATTATCCAAGTCTGGCGGCACAGGAGACGCTACCATGTGTGCAGGAATGGCTTTCTTCAACTGCGATACGTGAAACACCAGATGCAGAAGAGAAGAAGCAGGTAAGGCCAACTTGTAAGCGACGGCACCCACGTGTGCTTCTACTGTATACGGTCCGAAAAACTTGAAAGCCAACTTTTGATTTGATCGTGGCGCCAAAGAAGACTGAATAAGGGGCTGCAACTTGATGTATACTTGATCACCAATGGTGAATTCACACTCAGACCGCTTCTTGCCCGCTTGGGACTTTATACGAGCTTGGGTAGCAAATATTGATGAATGAGTGCTGCCATTGTTGCCCGTTCCTGAAGCCAATCATCCACATTAGACACTGAACATGCTGAAGCAACATCAACACCAAAGGTCCGTGGGGCATGACCATATAATACTTCAAAAAGAGTCTTTCGCAAAGATGAATGCCAATTGGTATGGTACCAAAAATCTGCCAACGGCAACCACTGATACCATTTGCTCGGACAAGCATTAACAAAGCAGCGCAAAAATGTTTCCAGGCACTCGGTTTGGCCGTCCGTCTGTGGATGATACACCGTGCTCATGTGCAGCTTGACCCCGGCCAAATCAAACAATTCGGACAACAACTTGCTGGTAAATATTTTGTCGCGGTCGGAGATGATAGTAGTAGGCATCCCATGAAGCTTGTAAATGTGGTTCAAGAATGCTTTCGTAACAACCGCAGCAGTGAAGGGATGACTAAGGCCGAGGAAATGACTGTACTTGGAGAATTTATCGACAACAACCAGAATGCAATTCAGATGAGCAGAACGTGGCAATCCTTCTATAAAATCAAGGGATATAACCTGCCAAGCAACCGTAGGAACTGGCAAAGGTTGTAGTAAGCCGTGGTAACGAGCATGGTCAGGCTTCGCTTGTTGGCAGACAGAGCAGGATGCCACAAATTGATGCACAGCTTTCTTCATTCCTGTACATGCAAAGATCTGTTTCAGTCGCTTGTACGTAACAGGCATGCCAGAATGGCCCCCCACAGCAGAGTTATGCATGGCAGACATCACTTTAAGTTGCAAAGCACTGTTATCACCCAGCCAGATGCGACCCTTATAGCGTAACACACCATCAACGAACGAAAAGGAAGGGACTGCAGCAGAGTTCAGAGATAACTTGGTGATAAGATCCATCGCATGCTGGTCAGAGGTATAACCAGCAACAACCTCCTAAAGCCACTGCGGAGTGCATGAAGATGCTGTCAATGATGACAATTGAGCATGAGAGTATCGAGACAGTGCGTCAGCAACACTATTTTCAATCCATTTACGATAGACAATTCGTACTGCAATCCCTATAGCTTTGTGAACACCTTTTGTTGCCACGGTGTATTAAGACGTTGCTCATTGAGATGGACCAAGCTCTGCTGATCCATGATAAAGAGTTCTCCCAGTTGCAAATAGCTGCGCCAGTGATCAATAACAAGCAAAATTGCGTAGTACTCTTTCTCATATGTTGACAGGCCAAGTGATTTAGCCCCCAAAGGTTTACTGAGGAAGGCCAGAGGGTATGATCTTGCATCAAAATAACACCAACACCTTTATCACAAGCATCGGTTTCCACACAAAACGGCCGTGAAAAATTGGGAAGCGCAGCACTGGAGCCGAAGACAGAGCTGGCTTTAGAGTGAGAAAAGCTTCCTAGTGCTGAGAATGCCATACAAAGAGCGAATGCTTCTTAAGGAGAGCTGTCAATGGCTGAGCAATCACAACAAAATGTTTCACAAACTTTCGATAATAACCGGCTAACCCCAAGAAGCTTCGTAATTCCTTCACATTAGTCGGTGGCCAAGCTGTAATAGCAGTAACTTTGTTGGGATCGGTAGCAACGCCACGTTCACTCACAATATGCCACAAATAAGAGATCTATCGTAGAGCAAAGCGGCACTTAGCACGCTTCAGAAACCAAGTGTCATTGGCCAACAACTGAAACACCTGTTGCAGGTGAACAAGATTTCTTCATAAGACTTACTGTACACCAAGATATTGCCGAAGAAGACAATAACACATTGGCGCAGAAGTGGAGCAAGGGTAGCCTTCATGGCTCCCTCAAAGGTTGCTGGTGCACCTGACAATCCGAATGCCATAAACAGAAATTCAAACTGTCCAAAATACATTTGGACGGTCATTTTGTATGATTCCCCTTCCTGCAACCTGATCTGGTGATAACCAGCAGCTAAGTCCAGTGTGGAGAACCAACTAGCACCAGCCAATTCATCGAAAATAGGAATCAAAAACTTGCTTTTCAAAGTTATTGCATTGAGATAACGATAATCAACACAAAAGCGATAAGCACCAGATTTCTTCTGGACAAGTAATACAGGTGAGGGAAATGCACTAAAACTATGCTGAATTATACCAGCTGACAGCATATCCTAAACCTGAGTTTCAATCTCAGTTTTCAGAGCAGGAGGATACCAATATGCGCGAACATTCACTGGCCAATCTCCCGGGACCAGTGGAATAGAATGATCACACGAATGCGGTGGAGGCAGAAAAACCGGCGTCCGAAAGATATGCTCAAAACGTTGCAACAAGGCAGCAATATCAGGGTTGACATCCTCCTGATCAGTGGTGTCCTGCATGTCGACAGTGGCTGATATCAGCTGAAGAAACAATGCATCAGAAAACTGGAACTCAGATCATGCAACACCACTGAAGAACCCTGATATGGGATCACCATCCACTTTTGAGCCCAATGCACTTTCATCGGACTGTGTGCCTGTAACCAGTCCATACCAATGATAAGAACAAATGATGTGAGGCAAAATGCGAAGAGGAGCAGAGAACTTATACTGCCTGATATACCACTCAACATCAGGAAGATCAGAGACACACTGTAATACAGCTCCATTAGCCACACACGAACAGACAATGGCTGAGATAACTGAACATGCCCAGGTAACTGATCAGCAATATGTGTACTTAGAAAACTGTAAGAACTACCTGAATTCACTAGAATGGATAGGTCAATACCCTGTATAGATCCCATCATGCGCATGGTTTTCGGAGAGTCCACACCTGTTAGCGCTTCAGAAGACAAAACGCAAAAGAGTTCACTCGAAGAATGAGTAGAACAAGTGTCATCAGCTGAAGCAGTGTCCACCATACTGAATAATTCAAACATATCAGACATTGCATGCAGCTGAATAGAATCAGGGCATTTGTGGCCACGAGCCCTGGGACCATCACTTTCAGTGTAGCCAACTTCTCAACAATTGTTACAGAAGATTCAGTTACCTTACGTTCCTCGGCGGAAGAAGGACTGAGAGTAGCAGCGGGTCTCGGTGGCAAGGGTAACGGTAACGGTCCTTTCATCTGCGGCCGAGACGCGGACGGCAACTCCAGAGAGTTACAGGTCGGCGACGCACTAGTTCAGATGCTTCATCCTGTAACAGAACCAAGCGACAGGGAGTATCGAAGTCACGAGGACGATGAAATAGAATATGAGACCGAATGTCTTTCCGCAACCCGTCGACAAATCTCATTGTGTAGTATACCGGATCAGTGTGAGACTCATAAGCATGTAACTGATCAAGTAACTCATTGAAAGTTGCAACATATTCAGCCACAGATCCAGTTTGGCAAATGCGAAAAAAATTGGCGAATGAGAGCTTCGTGCTGATCACGACTGACCCGGTCCAGCAACAGGCGACAGAAATCCTTCTAGACAAAACACTTCAGCTGCTTGGCGACAGACTGAAGCCAGCGAGCAGCGACACCCGTGAAGTGCATTGTAGCGACTTTGATCCACAAGGAAGAATCGGTATCATACATATTTTTGTCTAATCCACAACTTCCGTTTGTCACCGTCGAAGGCTGGAACATGCATTTTTGGAAGGCGACTACGAGGAAACTGAGACAACGAGGACGAAGAACATTGTTGTCCAGAATCCCCCGACAAAGAAGAAGAATGCGAACCAGTATGCGGACGAGAAGTATGAGCAAAAACACGACCAAATCCGGAATCACGAACATCCACAGTACCCTCCGGTGCGGTTTGAGGTGGTGGTGGTGGTGGTGTCGTCGCCGAACATGCACCCGGAGTACCGAGGATGCCTGGTTTGGAGCCTTTTTTTTTTCGCGAGCACCTGGTCGAGATGCTGATGCAGCTTCGACACATCAGTGCGCACCACCTCCACGAATGACTCCATCTGGGGCCGCCACGACTCGAATGCCGCAGTTGCCGACTCCAGCGCCGCGACACGCGTGCCCGTGGCCGCGTCGAACTGAGAAAACTGCTCAGTCGCCGCAGACTCGAATGCCGACAACTGCGTGCGCAGATCGCAGCTGATGTCGCTCGAAACCTTGTCGATTCCCAGCGCGCTGGCCGCCGTCGCCTGCTCCAGAGCTGAGATGCGTGACTCCCGCTTGGTGTCATGTGCCTAAAAGTAGTGATCCAACTCAGCGACGAACCACTTTTTCTGCGCCTCCAAGGCGATCTTGATATGGGGATCCATGGTGTGCCGAAACGCTTTGCCTGGCGAGTGAAGTGCGGATGCTCCAGATCCTAGAAACAACGTCTCTGATAGCAGATTGTTAGCACCTTGTCATCGATTGAGAATTTTTTTTTTCCAAAAACACAGGAGAGCTACGTATTATTTCATTAAGAAGAAGAATAACCAAAGTACAAGGATCCCAAATCACAAACACAAAAACACACGCGCCAAAGAACAAGGGACAGACCACAACACCACTAGAAATCAGGTACAAGGAGCCTCGAGAGCTCTCTTGCTCCAGCAAGGCCCCCCACAACTTGCACTCTTCAAGGATGAGACCGAAGGTGCGCTGTACATTAGGTGCAACATTGTTGAACACTCCATCATTCTGTCGTTTCCAAATCAGCCAAACTCCGAGGGTGATGAGGGAGTTGTGTGTTCTCTAGACAGGTGTGGTCTCTCCTTCTCGGTAAGGTTGGCCTAGCTGAGCTGGCCCCACAGCAGGAGGACTCCTCTTTTGCTGGTTGGTGGCTTAAGGTCGAAAAAATGGTGTCCGTAACACAAGTTAGTTACAAGATGCTTGATGCCTCTGCGCTAAGCCAAGTCACATACGTATTGCCAGCTAATCACGCACTCACACCGACTAATCCCTTGCCCACTCTGGCTCACACACCCGTACATTGTGCTTCGACGGTGTCCAGCGCTCGACGCCGTGGCCATAGTATCGGTGCTGACAGTAAATGAACTCTTAAAGCGAAGCTGGTAGCCTCCACTCCGACGGCTGCGAATAGAACCCACGCCGATTGCTCTTCGCGGATGGAAGGGAAGCTCGCCTCGATCCCTCCTCTGACTTAATTAACCTAAAGGACCGCCGGAGGTGAGGGAGGCGGCGCACACCGCCGGAGTGTGGGTGGCTGGGATCGAGGTTGGGAACGAGGACGGCTGGGCATTCGGGCGGGTGAAAAGCTCCGAAAAGCACATTTTGGCGTGCTTCTGGACCCAGTTCATTTTTTGCTTCTCGGACAGTTTGCTTTTGGAAAAAAGCTCGATTGGGAAGCAGCCTGTTTGTTTGGGCTTCTTCTTTTCGGGCTGAAAAGCAGCTTGAGAACCACTGGCCAGGCATGGCACCCTTGGTGGGAAATGTAACTGCTTTAAGCACATAATATAGGATACCATTTTGAAGTTAGAACCCTGTTGTTAACCTTCAATCTACATAAAAGAACAGGTTACCATAGAAACCTACCTTAATATTTCAACATGGAAAGCTGAATATGTTTCTAAGGGCCTATTTGGATCCTTCGAATTGAATTCATTCTCATAATTATAATTTAGACATAGATTAATTAAATTAATATAGTTCTATACGAAATATATTTGTATATTTATTGTTAAGCATACAAGGGAGTACTTATATGTTGCATTTATATTATAGGAAAGTGAATTGAAGAGTGTGATATAAGTTAGAGAATAGAATTATAGCATAATAATCTAAAAAATCTATTTTCTTCTCTCATCTTATGAATTTGAGATAGGCTTATTTATGAGCTTAAAAAATTTGTGAAATGTCAAATTCCAAGCCAAATAGACTAATTCATTATGTAGATTTCAATTTTTCCAAAATAAAGGAATCCAAATGGCCCCTAAGTGAATTTTCTGTTTCTTCAGCTGCTCCGGCATTATTTATGACTAAGGATTATGGGATCTATAAAATCAACTAAATGTACAATACAGGAATCACTTTAATTCAGTAGAAAGTGGTGAAAACTCAGATATATTGAAGCAAATGAAATTCATCTGTATCACATAGTGAAAAAATCTATATCACATAAAGACGAATATCAGGTGTGTGCATATGAAAGAGCAGGTGATGTGTGGATCAAAGTGGTGAGTTGATGAAGGATTAACAAGGACTTGGCCATGAAAGAGCATTACATTGAAGAAGTGCAAGCAATATCCTTGGTGCTGAAGGGCCTTTGTGATGGAGAAGAGAACTTGGATGCTTAATTTTGATGTCTCGTAGAAAAGCAGTAATAATCATCTATTTATAAGTATCGATTATTCATGTACAAAGAAGGCAATGCGATATATAGATACAATGTGTAGTTGACTAGTCGTGATCAAATGAAGACAAAAAATCTTTAGTTATCAGCTCAATGCAGATGTGCTCAAGTTCATTAACGCATGTTCAAAAAATTGGTATATTGCACATGGTGGATTTTTTAGAAACAATAACAATTTCATTAACAAGCAGGATGGTTACAATTTGAATGTAAGCATTGCAACAAAAATGGTGGTGCTTGAGCCCAGTGAAACATGGTTCTATGCTGTTTTGCTTCCTGGGCACACAGATGTGCTGCTCAGTTTGCCTCCCTTCTAGCAAACACCATCGAAAAGGATGAGAAAGTAGAGACAGTCTCCTTTATCTCCTGCAGAAAGGTTGTTGTTTCTGCTAGATCAACATACTTTAGAATCTGCTTTCAGAATGCAAGCTGATGCCATCTTGGTCTGCTAAGAAACAGAGACTATCCCTGAGTACAGATGAATTTCACCGCAGCTTCTTCTAGTAGAGCCGACTGGACATTTGGTAGTCATCTCACCGAAGCTTTTACAAAATGCACACTGGAATCTCTGAGTACTAAACAAGTGGCTCCTTGATTGTTTGATGCAAAGAAGGATGCATCTGTATATATTTAGCTTCCAGAGACCAGCCGGAGGTCTACACCACCTGTTGCCTTGCTGTTGTCGGACGGCGTATGTAGCAGTTAGGTCTCCAACACGCCAACAAAATCACGGAACTTTGTTTTGCATGTTTGGGCTCATCATTTCATGCCATCCAAATGGGCCTAAAAAAGGCCATGCTGCCATAGAACGCCATGCGGCCCACCCTTCATGGTAATCTCGCATCAGGATGCTTTGTCGTGTGTTGAAAATGCGAAACAGGGAGATATCGTATATATTGAGCACTCGCCTCAAGAGATTTCGTGCCGCGAATACACGACATGGCAGGCCTCACGGCACTGTCGACCATATTGTCGTGTGTCTAGTGTTCGAACGATCGAGCATGTAGTTCGACAGCACTGGCCATAAACATATTTTTTGAAACACATTTGACCAACTCATATCCATCCAAATTTCATACCAATTTTTTTATGGAAGTTCAAATATCCATGCAACTGAAGATTTAGTAGAATTTAAATCCAAATTCTTATCAGATAGCTAATTTGTATCAAGTTAGACAGTAATAGCTGGTTACAGAGTACCTTTCTGGAAAGAATTTTAGTTCAACTTTTATCAAATATCTTATATTTTTTCCTAGCTTCGATGATTCCATATATATTTGAACTTCTAAAGAGAAATTAGCATGAATGTTAGATGCCTAGAGATTAGTCAAATGGGTTTCAAAAACTGTGGTCGTGGTAAGCGAAAATTTAACTCATGACATACCATAGGCTCAGAAATAAATTTTCACGCTAAAAAAATATTTAACTATAGTCAAATGTTCAGCGTTCGACAAATTTTGCTATGGATTAATTTGGTAGATGCCATACAATTTTTCAAATTTTAAAATTTGTCATCATGTTTCATATGTCATCCACTTATAAGGTTTCTCTGTAAGTGATACGGTGGTGGCATATTTCCAAACTTGAACTGCAATACATGTATCTGAAGCGCAGAGTTATCGTGTGTTTAATTAATACTTTCTCCGTCTCATTGTAAGTGATGTTTTAAACTTTTTAAAACCTTAGACTATTTGTCTTATTCAAAAAATTATTTTCGAAAAATACAAAAATAAATAGGTCAAGCTTAAAGTATTTTTAATAATAAATTATTTCATAATAAAATAAATAATATTTTCACAAAAAATTTGAATAAAACGAATGGTTAAAAGTTGATTTAAAAAGTCAAAAATGTTACATAGAGTGAAACAGAAAAGTACACGACTTTGGTCTCTCTATAGATATTTTTGTGTCTCCAATGTTTCAATCGAGTGTTGAATGCACGATGGTTGAATCGTGCGTTCAGTACATGACAGCAAGTTTTTTATATATATTTTTCTATTTTAAACACTATTTCTGTACCATCACGAAAATACTATTTCTGTAATTCATAAAAAGTTTACATTTTTAAAAAAATCCGAAGAAAGAGCTTGCGGAGGGAGTGTTGAATAATGTGCTTAATACTCCATGACAACTATATTTTTTCATTTCGAAGAGTATTTCTGTAATTCTCATAAAAATGATTATATTTTAAAAACAAAAGGGCGGACGGCGGGAGAATCAGTAAGCGTGGGCATGGGGGCGCGCAAGTCTCGTGGATCCACCCGCGCGTCGACTTCCATGCAGATGGGTGCCCTCCTCTGAAGCCAGCGGAGCTTCCGCTCTGTCTCTCCTCCATCCGTTTCTTTGGGTCTCCGATCGCCGCATCTTCGCGAATCTGCGCAACACGTCTGCTCGGCGCCGCCACAGATCCTGGCGACCGCCGGACGCCCGCTATAACTTTCCTCGCCGGTTCCGGTAAGCCCCACCAGGCTCTGGAAGCCGACGCCGCCGATGGTTTTTCTTTCGATTAACTTGCATTGCCGATATTCGATCTCCATCAGTCGGGCAATGTCTTCCCAACATGAATTGTTTTCAGACTGATTTTGGACCACATTGTTATGATTCAAATAACCTGAAAATTACAATGTTTACAACACCACGAACCTGTACTCCATGTATGATGCTTATAGTGTTTTATTAATGGATAAAGTTCAATTCACTCCCCTCAAGGATAGTCAAAGTTTAAATAAGTTCAAATAACCTTTTAAACTATGTTTTGATTTATTTTACTCTGTCAAAATGTTATATAATTTGTCTATTTTAATTCTTCATACACAAGTGTAATTTTAAGATGAAACTTTATAAGATGATAAAACACATCATAACATATATTAAAAAAATGCATTTTGAATATAGTTTTGTATCCTATAGATTAATTTACTATTAAATTACTTTCTCTATAAAAATAACGATAAAAAAATTATAATCATTTTTTAAATATGTTCAATTATGTGCTTTATCATCTCGTAAAGTTTTATCTTACATTATGCTTATGTATTGAGAAACAAAAACACAAGTTGTATAAAGAGGTAAATT
>BCLG01000050.1:223128-239133 GCA_001602295.1 Zoysia matrella
GATGTAAAAGATCAACTAGGTTAATCCTCAATTCTTTATTTTTCAAAACAGAACAGTAAAAAAACAGAAGTCTCAACTTTCAAAAGATTGATATAAAGTTTAAATATTTTTTAAAAAATGCCTATTGGTTTTGATACAAATCAAATATTCAACTATTTGATTTTGACCACAAACAAAATTATGTACACATTTTAAAAAATGCCTATTGGTTTAAATATTCAACTATATAAAGTCTCAACTTTAACTATTCGTCTTATAAAAAAATTATTCAAATGTGTAAAATTATGTTATTGTTTGCTTTACATTAGTGATATTTAAAATATGTCTAATAATTTCACACATTTGAATAATTTTTTTAATAAGACGAATGATCAAAGTTGATGTTAGAAGTTTAGTCTCAAATTAACAAGAAAGAATCAGTATTCCATTCTTGGTTCCAAAAACCTGTAACTATAGGGTGTGTTCGGTTAAGATTTTTTGGGTTGTGTGGCTACGGCTCCGCTATCAGCAACTTGCCTTCGCCATATAAACTGCAGCTGAAGTAACAGCCACAGCAAAAAGAATCTTAAAATACACCTATACTTAATGTCCAATATACTATTAACCGTTCAAAAACCAATACTAGTATTGAACGAAAGCTTATCGGCTGCTATTCCTGCTATCAAATAAAGGCTACAGGACGCTGTTACTGCCTTACTGACATAATGTCCATTATTGCGTCCACCTGAAACTATAATGCTTAAGATCTTGTATGTTGTTCTACTAATACACTGAAACTTATACATATGTTTGTCTTTTTTAATAGTTGAACAATGACTGCTCAACCAAAGAAGAGGAGTGCTATAGTGGAAAGTGGAGATGGAGGACTTGGTGTGGGAATTGCTACATTTATTGCAAATGGTGAGGACCTGGGTCCCATTATTCGCCACTCATTTGAGTCTGGGAAACCTGAAGCTCTTATGCATGGCCTCAGAAGCATCGTAAAGAAAAAAGAAGTTGAGATCGAAGAGCTATGTAGACTTCACTATGAGGATTTCATCCTTGCTGTCGATGAACTGCGTGGGGTGTTGGTCGACGCTGAGGAGCTGAAGAGCATGCTATCTGGTGAGAATTCACACCTGCAGGAGGTTTCTACTGCTCAGCTGCTGAAGCTTGATGAACTTTATGAGTTGTATTCTGTCAAGAAAAATGTCGGCGAGGCAGTAACAACTCTGAAGATATGTGTTAAGGTCATCAGCTTGTGTATGATATGCAACAATTATATCGCAGAATCTAAATTTCATCCTGCACTGAAGACTCTGGACCTGATTCAGAAGGGCTACTTGCAAAATATTCCACTGAAGCTTCTTAAGAATGTGGTGGGGAGACAGATACCTTTGATAAAACTGTACATTGAGAAGAAAGTTTGTAGCGAGTTCAATGACTGGCTTGTTCATATTAGAAGGATGGCAAAACAGATCGGCCAGGTCTCAATAAGCCAGGCGTCAGAAGCTCGCCAAAAGGAAGAGGAAATGCGTTTACGACAGAGAGAGGCAGAAGGGCATGGCCATGCTGGACCAGATAAACATCTGTATTCCTTGGATCTGGAAAATACAAAAGAGGAATCAGCACTGGATTTTGATTTGACACCAGTTTACAGGGCACATCACATGCACAGATGTCTTGGTACCGGGGACAAGTTCAAAGATTATTATTACAAGAACAGGCTCATGCAGCTGAACCTGGACATGCAAATATCCACTTCACAACCATTTCTAGAGTCGCATCAGCCCTTCCTTGCTCAGGTAGCGGGATTTTTTATAGTAGAAGAGCGTGTCTTTCGAACGGCAGATGGGCTGCTGTCTGAGAGCCAAGTGGAAACAACATGGGAAACAGCTCTTGCCAGAGTCACATCTACATTGGAGGAACAGTTCTCTCGCATGCGTGTAGCCAGCCACTTCCTTGCCATAAAAGACTATGTCACTCTTCTTGGTGCAACTGTGAGGAAGTATGGTTATCCAATTACGCAGCTGATTGAAGTTCTCGAGAAAAGCAGGGACAAGTACCATCAGTTGCTTCTTCTTGAACGCCGAAAGCAGATAGATGAAACCCTTACTAATGACTCATATGAACAGATGGTCATAAAGAAGGAAGATGACTATAACATGAATGTGACGGCATTAGGTCTGGAACCTGACGACGCAATCCCTAATTTCCCATATGTGGCTCCATTCTCCTCTTCTGTTCCAGATGTTTGTCGCATTGTTCGTTCTTTCGTTGAAGATTCTGTCAACTACTTGTCGTACGGTGGTCTCATGAACAAACATGATGTGGTGAGAACATACCTAGACCGGCTGTTGATTGAGGTCTTGAACGACAGTCTTCTGAACATGATATATGCTCGGTCGTTGGCCATGTCACAAATGATGCAGCTCGCCGGAAACATCTCAGTTCTTGAGCAAACATGTGGTATGTTCCTCTTGCATTCTGCTCTGCTCTGTGGCATACCAAAGCGCAATGCAGAGAGATCTCATTCTACTTTAACAGCCCGAGCAGTGTTGAAAGCCTCACAGAATGCCGTGTACAATGCTCTCATAAACCTAGCCAATTTCAAGGTCGATGAGTTCATGATTCTCTTGGAAAACGTCAACTGGATAGCAGAGGAAGCCCCGGACAATTCAAACGACTATATGAATGAGGTCATGATCTATCTTGAAACGCTTATATCAACAGCACAGGAGATTTTGCCCTTAGAAACTCTGTACAAGATTATTTCTGGGATAATGAGGCATATCTCAGACTCCATAATGTCAACACTTATTAACGAAGGAGTGAAAAGGTTCACTGTCAATGCAGTCCTAGGTCTCGATATTGACTTGAAGATGCTGGAGGCATTTGCGGATGAGAAATTTGAAACCACGGGTTTGTCGATTTCGGGAAAGGAAACAAGTTTCAGGGATTGTTTGGTTGAAATAAGGCAGCTAATCAACCTCCTACTCAGTAGCCAGCCAGAGAACTTCATGAATCCGGTGATAAGGCAGAGGAACTACGGATCACTGGACTACAAGAAACTTGCCATCATCTGTGACAAGTACAAGGACGCCGCAGATGGGATATTTGGGAGCCTTTCGAACCGCAACGCAAAGCAGAGTGCTCGCAAGAGGTCCATGGATGTTCTGAAGAGAAGGCTTAAGGACTTTAGCTAAGGCCAGGCTTGTTGCATTTGCAAATAAATTTCGGTGGACATGTTAGATTGGTCTTAATAGGTAGGAGCGTGTTGACACTTTGGCGTGAATTACAGTAAAGTATACTCCCATATAGGATTTACTTTCAGCGGCACAAATGTTGATCGGATTTTTTTTCTCTTAAACATGGGCACAGATATTTTGATAAATGAAGAATCAGTCAATCAGAGATGATTAACTAAAATTATAAGATTAATTTGATACTCATCTACATATAGAACGTGTGCGTGTCGACGATGTGGCAGCAAAGCATTCCGTGTTTTATAAATCATTTTCCGAGTTTGTATTCTGGCCAAACTTTAATGATTTCCAATATGTACATAAATAAACCAATCAAAGCAGAGTGCCCCCGGGGCATAAATGTCCAATAACTTTTATAGCCATTGAAAAATTGCGCACGGCATGCGGACCTCTCTGCACCTGACGGTTTAAATAGAAACCTCAGTGCAAGCAATCGCAGAGCATATCGCCCCATCAAGCGTAGAAAGGCAGAGGCACCGGAGATGGGGAGGAAGCCATGCTGCTCCAAGGAGGGTCTGAACAGGGGAGCTTGGACAGCAATGGAAGACGACATACTCGTCTCCTACATCAGGAAGCACGGAGAGGGCAGATGGGGAACCCTCCCCAGTAGAGCTGGTCAGTGAAACCTCTCTCTCCTGGTTCGATCCTGATATCCTTCATCAGGTTTTTCATCCGATGCTTCTGCTCCGCACATTTCTGTTTTTGATCGTTGTCCATGGTGGGGATTTATCACTTGTTGCAGTTCATGCATTTCTAAATTCACATTTGAATCAGATATTTCTTTTGTTTCACTGTATATTCCAAAAAAAGAACTGTTAAAATCTCAGAGCCGTGTTCACTGCTGGATTAGACTACCAGCTGAGATACACACAAACATCTGTAAACTGGAACTCGCAAAGCAAGCATGCTTCGATTGTTCACAGGTAGAACGATGCAAGGACAAAATGCAGTGTGACGGCGTGGAGTAATTTTTGCAGGGCTGAAGCGCTGCGGGAAGAGCTGCCGGCTGCGGTGGCTCAACTACCTGAGGCCGGGCATCAAGCGGGGCAACATCTCCAATGACGAAGAGGAGCTCATCATCAGGCTCCACAGGCTCCTCGGCAACAGGTAGGCGGCCCTCCTCTTGCTCCTGCTGAAAGAATCATCAAGTCGATGCAGATTGTTTGAACATCTCTGTCCATTTGCATTTAGCAGAATCCTGAATCAAAGCGAAATTGATATTTTTCTATGAGGAAAGTTAAAAACATTTATAGGGTAACTACTACGCAATTCCTACTAAATACAGTGCATTAGCAATAGTATGCACGTTGGTAGTTCTTTCTGTTGGGAACCTCTCCTTGTCCTACTACTGAGGTAGAGAGCTGGCCAGACAGGGTATGCCAGCCGGCATGCATCGCGTCTAATTGCCTCCAGTTATCATAACCACTACTGCTGCTTTATGTAGATCACCCAGCAACTCTTTCCCAGTTTAGCTCTCACCTTCTAGAAGATCACGCATCTGCTGGCAGTGCAGCGTCTCGTCTGAGTCGTCTCTCGGAGGGGATGAACCAGTTATTAGGTCAGCAAAGTTGATGAAGACAGATCCTCTCTAAATACAGCAACAGAAGTAACCACTTCCTAACGCTCGTTTCATTCATCCTCAAAAGCCCAAAGCATTTCACTTACCGCGAAAGTGCTGTCCTTTCAGAAATGGGAATGCCGCAGCTAACTTCTCTAGTGCGATGACTGAAACTGTAATCCAGTGACTAATAGCGTTTTGGTGTTTGTCATTTGTCGCCGCTGCTCCGGACAGGTGGTCCCTGATCGCCGGGCGGCTGCCAGGGCGAACAGACAATGAAATCAAGAACTACTGGAACACGACGCTGGGCAAGAAGGCGCGCCGTGAGTCGAGCACCCGCTCGAAGCAGCAGCACCAGGCCAACGCAGCTAGGACGTCCTCAGGACCGGCCCGAACCGCCAGCGGCGCCGCCCCTGATGCCACCGCCATCGGCTGGCCGTCGCCGGAGCCCAACACGAGCCCGGTCCGGACAAAGGCGCTGCGGTGCACCGCCAGGCTGCCTGTGCCGCCGCGTGCCGTCGCGCAAGCGAGCCGCGGCAGTCCACCGGAGGAGGTCGAGGCGGGAGACGATCACGTCCGAGACGCGGTCGAGGCTGCTGCACCGGCTGCGGAGGAGCAGCAGGACTGTTTGCCGGAGGACGACCTGTCCATCGATCTCGACTTCGACTTGGGCGACCTGGCTTTCTTGAGCCCGTGGCGCGACGAGGCGGCCGATGGCATGGTGAGGCCGGACGACCAGTTCGTCGGCGGCGAGAGTGACATGGAGGCGCTGCTGCTGGGGCCGGCTGGGGATGACCTGGAGTTCGCATGGTTTTGATACGTAGATCGATCCGTGTTGCACCAAGCCACCGACGCGATGGCGATCAGTGGGCTCATGATCTATTATACTTAGCACCCGTTTGGTGCGGCTTCTTCATGGCTTTTGCTGCGGCTTACTGGGTGAGCCGTGCCAAAGGGCCAGGAGATGAGCGGCTCATGCACGGTGGCCAGCAAAAGCCAGTGAAAGATTCCGTGCGTCAGACAAGCCACAAGAATGTGGCTTTTGTGACTCATAGGTGGATTTATCCCGTCTCTCATTTCAGAAAAGCTACAATAAGCTATTTTATCAAATGTTTTCAAAAAAGCTTCAGCTTATTCAAAAAAGCTACATCAGTATATAAGTTATAGCCAGAGTCAGTTTTTCATAAGCTGCAGCCATACTGAACGAGTCCTTACTCGATATGGTCATCCATGTGTCAAGATGAGGCTCTGAATAAATTTTATACAAGTAAATTAATGGAAAATTCGTACTGAAGTAGTAGGATGCACCATTCTTTGAAATGAACTGAGCTACTCAAATGGCTCTAGAAATGGGAGAGTATATGATTAAGGCGGGAACAACTTATTTATTTTAATGTGATGCGTTTCGTCTATTTTTCTTGTTGATAAATGGCCTGACTTCACATTTTCATGATCGGACTAATAAGAAAATGTGTGCTTTTAAATGTAGCGGCGTGACTATCGGGCCTATATTCACTGTACGTGCGGCTGAGAGAAGTTATGAAATAGAAGAGGAATAAAAAAAAGCCCACTTCGACTCGAAGTGCAAAAATGATGTTGGGCCGGCACGAATTGTTAGCGCTTAACATATACTATCTCTGTTTTAAAATATTAGCATTTCTAGTTTAGATAATGTCAAATTTTTTTAACTTTTATCAATAATATTTAGAAATTATATAATTTTTAATATAAAAATATAATTTTTATGAAATTTTATTTAATGATGAATTTAAAAATATAATTTTTATGTGATAAAATATTATTATTATTAAATATTTTTATGCTTATATTTTAAGTTTTGACCGTTTGTAGTGCCTCTCTTTTCCTCTTATTTTCCAACATTTATTTTCTATTCTGTCATGCGGATGCTTTGGACAATTAAACAATCCTTTTTTGTTTTGGGGCAGTTGTGTTTCAGCCACAAATTTAATGTCAGTGAGTGCAGTTTTGACCGTTTGTAGTGCCTCTCTTTTCCTCTTATTTTCCAACATTTATTTTCTATTCTGTCATGCGGATGCTTTGGACAATTAAACAATCCTTTTTTGTTTTGGGACAGTTGTGTTTCAGCCACAAATTTAATGTCTAATTGTGATCCAATTATTAATTTTCAGATTTTTGTGATTTAACCTTCCAATTATTAATTTTCAGAAGTCATTAAGTAGCCCTAAAGTGTTAACTTTTGGTGTCAAAATAAAATATTATTCTTCGTGATTGCACCATAGTTTTATTAATATTATTGTGTTTATACAAACAATTTGAATCTGAATTTGAATATTTGATTTGTGGTCAAAATTCAAAATGTGCACATAATTTTGTGAACATTTCAAATTTTGATCAAATTATGATTAGTCTAAAGTCATGCCTGAACAATATCATCGCAATGGTTTTGTTTCCAGCTGGCACCAGGGCAGTGCCATGTAGCACTGGGAGAAAACAACTTTTTGCAGGCTGAATAAATTTTGGAAAATTCTAGTTAAGCGAGGCAAGCGATTTTTAAAAGACAGACGACTGGATGCAACAATTTGATCCTTTCTTTTTCAGTCCAAACTTACGAGAGAAGAAACTTTCCACGCCGCCCCTGCCAGCTAGATAATCACAGCACTAAACCGACTCGAACGCTTCAAAATTTCCCAAACGGAGATAAATGAATCCGACACGGCTGTCGACGTAGCTGTCGACATGCATGCATCCAGGTGCCGCAACCCCTTCTCGCAAAATGAAAAGGGCGCTGCGATCAGCAGCTGGATGCGCGCTTCCTTGCACGTAATCTGCGCGTTAACAATAAAAAAAAAATCTTCGTTTTTTTTGTTCACGCACGCCTCAATGATTCGAAAATCAACAGTGCCACTCAAAAAATTGGATTAAATCATAATGGGGCCAGCCGAGCCGTAAATTCGATAGTTTAAGAAATTATGCTTGTATTAAACTAAAATTTGAACCATACTTTCTCCGGTTTTATAATTCTTGACGTTTTGATAAAATTTAGATCCAACATTGGAAACATAAATTGCAAATGACTTAAAAATTGTTAAGTTTGAAAATGTAAAAAATATAAAATTTGATTGTCTTAAAAAAACTTTCACAAATATATATATCTTATATATATGTCACTTTTTAAATAAAAGCTTCTAGAAATTATAGCAGTCAAAATTTTATTTTGAATATCGTATCGTCGTAAAAAAGAAAAGGATTATGGAATTGGAAGAAATAATATTTTAGTATACGGCCTATGATTTTTTGTCCGAATGCGTCGGCCTTGGTGGCAAACAGGGTTACGGGGGCCCTTCAACTACCCCTCGCTCTACGGCCTCCAGAAAAATCAGGGCCGGGCCTGAGTGTCCACGATATACACTACTAGTAGAGGGGGGCGCACCTTCGCGCGCCTACTGCGTTGTTTCATTATAAAAGTGAATTTTATTTATTCATTATAGTTACTAAACAATGATCAAAGTGGGATAGCTTTTTCATTACAATCAACATAAGAAATACAAAGATGGTAGATTGAGCATTGAATAGAGCGAACAAGGAAATACGGATATCAAATTTAGCTGAAAAATATACCTTAATTATCTATTATAGTTAGTAAATACCAATGGCTGAAGAGATAACAAGGAAAGGAAAGGTAAAGATGGACATATCCAGGAAAGAAACATAGCGAAGGATAGAAAAAACGTTAACACTACAGGTATCAGTGTAGCAGGTACGAAAACAGTTGAAGTAAACATACTGGATCCTGGGCCTTCTGTTTGTATTTGTCACACACAATTTTGTTTACTAAACTATTGAAATCAGAATCTCAGCATATAGAAATATTTTTACATAAGGTTTTATGTTACACACAAAATTATTGGACGAAAATACTCAAATCAGAAGTTTGGTATATTGAAGTTTTCTACATACTCTTCATACAAACAAACAGACATACTAATATAAAGCATACATTAAGGAAAAGCTAATTCCAGTGTGTTACCTCCAAGTGAAACAACAACAAAGCTTAAGAAGAGGAGGATGACTATCGTTCTGTTCTCTCTGACAAAATATCAATGAGATATAAATGCAAACATAAATTTCAATCTGGAGTTATCACTCTATAAAAAAAACAACCATACGCTTCATGCTCCTCAAAAGCACACAAATTTCTTAATATTCAGTAGTCAAATATTAATTATTTTACCAATTGACAAAAAATTCTGTAATATTTAAACTTGTATGTATCTAAAGATAAAGAATTATAGATCAGAGGTTCAATATATTTAGGAGCATGTATTTAAAAAACAATGGAGTACAAAAGCATGGAAAAGTATACATATTTAGAAAGCAAACCAACCAAAAAAAGATACCTGTCAGAGAGAACAGAACGATTGTCGATAGTAGGCAGAGGAAATCAGGTATCAATTGTACTGATTTGCTAGGTATAGCACCTTTTTGAAAGCAGGCCAAAGTATTTGTGTCAAGCAAGTACTAAGCATGCCCGATGCACCTTTTTTTTTTGTTTTGTTTTTGCTGGGTATAGCAGAGAAATATACAGCAATATGGAAAGTACTGATTCGAGGCTACTTCAACACAAACATGAGAGCAGAAGATTGTAAATTCAGTGCAAATAACAAAATGAGCTGGTAAATGTCTTACAAACTTTAGCAGGTTATCACGGTGAGAGATGGTACATCCATGCAGTATAGATGACCACATACAGAGTAGATCAAGTATGATAAGTAATACTACAAACTGTTGTAGAAAACCATCGGTATGACGGAAAATCACAATAGAAATTGGTGTAGCTCAGTCCGTGTAATAATTGTATAAGCACAAAACTGAACCTTACCTGTCATACATGGCAAAAAGGAAGCTACGGCGACATGAAACTGGATTTAGTTTAACAAGAGATTTGAATCTCAAACAGGGCAACCTACATGTATATAAAAGAACATCTATATGCTGCTTGTTTCGGCATTCCAGCACGAAGTCTACAAGAGGCACTGAAAAGGAACACATTTTGAAATATTTAGTATCAAGTATCGAAGACAGGAAAAATGAAAGAAGAATATAACAATAATAGCTGGCAGTGTTTTAGGAATATGGAACTGACAGTAGCTACCTGGTAACACTGCCATCACCATCATTCTGAATATATAAATCGGCTTGGTTTTTTTTCTTCTTGAAATAGAATAAAAAGAAAGGTCCTAGTCAGTAACGATTCAATGTGTAAAGGTATACATTAAAGTTACGTGTTAACCATCATATCCATTATGAGTAACCATCATATCCACTATGAGCTGATATCAGGGGCAGGCCTAGAATTACTCCATGACTCAGGCCACTCTATGAGTTTGATAGGTTAAATGGTAAAAGTTTATATGAAAAATTCAAAACAATCTATGGCATGACTGAATTGCAGCTCGAGCAATGGCCTGAGTTGCCCTAGTGGCAGGTCCGTCCGCCACTGAGCTCATACATATTAACATCTGTACCTCTTGCATAAGCTTCGCTAAGATGACTGTGAAAGCTTCCACAAAGTACACAATAGAGCGCACTATACCATTAGTATCTTGTGAACCATAGAGTGATGCAAGATCAGTGATCCATTGTCTCTATGACTGTGTGCAAATATAACAGCTGAATTCTGATTGAGGAAACTAAAAGAAAAGAGGTGATACCAGAGCTACTGACTTTCCTCTACCATTCGCAATCTGTCTCAGAACCTCAGCCTGCAATATCTAGTTATTATTTTAAATATAGTTTGGGCTTGTAAGAGAGGAAATCTGTTATTAGAAAGGGC
Source organism: Zoysia matrella (assembly GCA_001602295.1). Classification (NCBI taxonomy): domain Eukaryota; kingdom Viridiplantae; phylum Streptophyta; class Magnoliopsida; order Poales; family Poaceae; genus Zoysia; species Zoysia matrella. Next base: position 233,747 of record BCLG01000050.1, read on the forward strand.
AAATGCAGTCTATAATCATCATTTTTCTATTTAAATGTACGATGACTCAGGACCAATTCGAATAAGACACAATAGCTCTTTTTTCAGTTCAAAGTATTCGAAGGCCTTCACTATGTTAGCAATTCAAATCTGCACGTTGACCATCCCAACAGAACCTTGAATGTTCGAGAGAGTCGCATAAAAGATTCTTCAATCCTTTTAGAAGAAAATTTACTCAAAGCAAAGATTATTTTAATGAAGATTGCCTAAGGAGAATCACTATATAAAGTTCTAAATGAAGGAAACTAACCATGTCCGAGTCATAAATGTACTCCTAAGCACCATACAGAGATTCCGAAGCAGTGCTGGACAGCACAAAATCTCTCACTAATTCCCTGCACAAAGGAAAGATTGTATTCAGTCCAAAAAAATATAGTGGCCAAATAGCTAGATAGCAGTATAACATTCTGGAAAGAAGCAGCAGCCATCAATGTTGTTGTGCAATGAATGCAATGGAAACATTGGATCAAGAAAACACAGATGGATTGTTCTATTATAAATTTTATTAATTTTTGGCATGGTTATGTACTTGGTACCATTAAAGATACAGTACTACGTAAAGCTAAATATTTGAATCAATCTTATGATCAGACTGCCCTGTCTGTCAATCCATGTGGATGTAGGCAACCTATCAAACACTACATGACAGTATTTTCGTTATTACTCCAGCAAAAGAAGGAAAATACCTGCTCTCTCAGCAGCATCTCCAGCCCGTGAACTTAGCGGATACTATGATAGCAAGGATCTGCTTGCCCCTCCTCTAGCTGCGAGAAAAAATATGATCAATAGTTGCTCTGCCCCATACACCAGCGTTTAGGTTCAGATGGAAGCAACAGATCAGTCGCTAAAAAGGAGAAAAAATTGCGCGATCTACAAAGAAAAATATGATCAATAGTTACTCTGACCTGTTCCTATAAAGCTTCCTTCGATTCAGACACAACAACTGGGCTACTCCAATGCCTAGCCTCTGAACAAAGCACATCACGCATGTAAAATAAAACATATAGTAACCGTAGGTACTAACATGGTTATAGAATGAACAAGATTAGTACCAAAGAGATCATCACTGCAAAAAAAACGACAAAGGAAGTATAAAAAAATGCTGTACCTCAATATGTATGAAACCCAAATGTAATGGTGTACCCTAGTTTCTCTCCAGAGAGGGAACAATTATTAAAAATGTAAGATACTGGTCAGATTACATATAGGCACAATGTACCATTTAGCATGGATGCAAGAGGCTGTCGAGCATCTTGAGGCAGCAGATGAAACCTAGATCAACATTGAAATCTTTTCTCTATAAAGGCACAATGTCCTCATTGTGAAGATTTTGTTCCGATGGAAATGGTTGACAGCAGGATGTAAAACATGATGGGAAACATGCGATTATTTTTTTATAAATAACATCTATTTGGATACGAAACAACTTGTTTCCTTCCAGGTAAATGACAGTTTGTCAAGAGGGGAATCAGAACAGCTGAAACAAATCAACAACAGAAGTAGCAAAACAACACAGTTACAAACCTGAGATTCTGTACCTGATTTCAACAATGTAAAAGCTAGCATTATATGTCACATTAGCGCACGAATTATTGCAGTTCTTCTCAGCAGTTGCAGGTAGGATATGTAAGTCAAAAGAGAAATAGGGTAGGGTACAAGGGCTTACTCATCTTTTACAGAATGTAGCCACAAGCAAGCAGTTGCATGGGAGTCGGCATCTTCTGTCCGCTTCTTCGTCAAGTAGCAGACACATCCTTCCCTCTACTCTCATCCTCTCCTTCGATGGCCATGACTACCACCAGGAGGTACTAAATTAAAATCAGGGAAACGGAGATGTTAAAATGAATGTAAAGAAAGGAATATTTGGAACACATAGAAGAAAGCAAAGTAAAAAAAAGCAGTTCATCGCTTGAAGCACACCAAATGCGTAGAAGCGCAAGAGGCATCAAAACCTAAAGTCAGCCCAACCAGGATCAAGTGAACCTGCAAAACAAAGAAGAACAATGTCAAGGCAAATATAAATAAGGAAAACACAGGCAAACAGTATCGCAAACCATCTTCCAAAAAAGTTCCTTGCACGATGAATGTTACCTGGGAAACCCTAATAGAATTTTCAGTGGCTCCTGAAAAATTTGGATAGGATAAATAAAAAAATGACTAAGTAAAGAATTCAGAACATTATAATGGAATTTAGAGGTTAATAAAATGTATACACTTTGTCTCCAATTTTTGTCTGAAGAACCTAACAGCACATATAGTAAAAAGTTTAAGATTAATAGCATAAAACCATAGTAGATAGTGATGATCATATAATCAAATTATGCTTGTGGCCATTCTAAATGTCACTTCACAAATTAAATAAACAAAGCTGTAGCTAATAGTTACCATACGGAGATTCCTCTTAAGATCAATGCCTTTGTAGAACAGCTTTGCCACTTGATACTTAGCTTTTGGTCGGCCAGCATCAACAACATGGAGAAATGTAAACTGACTAAAGATGTGTACACGAAAATGAATGCACCGGAAAGATGCTCACCTTTGATTTTAGTCTCTCTCATATGGCCAACCTCAAAACCTGCACAGTTAAGTCTGTGGCCCTACATCACTACTCTTCAAAGCTCTTCAAAGATAGATCCCCATGTTTACTGTAAATATATTGATAAATGTATTATTTATTGTTTGGTATGGTGAAATATGAAAAAAGAAAGTGCATGACTTACTTATTATGCCTTGTAAGGTAAGACATAAAGTTTCCTCAAGGTAGAAGGCGTCCCAATTAAATCAAAATCTCACCCAGAAGAAGCAAGCACATAAAGAGCATAAACATTTTCCTTCTCATTATATCATAGTTTTTTACATCAAATTCGCCATTACAAACAAATAGAAAAATCACTCAATACAATAGTAATTTTGGTAAACTAATACGTAATAATTTCTTTCAGTTTCTTTACAGTCAGCAAAAGTATGCAATCAATAAAAGTTAATTGAAGGCATCAACGGTAAGAAACATGAAAAGGGATTAACATATTACTGCACCCTCCAACCAGTGAACAAGCCAGAAAAACAACGGCATTAAGATACAACATCATTTGGACCAGATTGTCACAAAGGAGCCATGTCGTACCCCATTTCTGAGATAACCTGTGAATATCGTACCAATCTCTGGATCAGTAGTTGGCACGCACGTACATTGTGGATACAAAACTCACGCCTTTAATATTATATATATTGTCTCAGATAGAGTCATACATGCAAGTCTTAGCTTACAAACCAGCGAAGAGTATAGGACATCTTCGTACAGTCATTACATAAAAGGAAAGGCATGAAGCAAAAGCCACAAGCACATTTGCGCGAAGAACGAGTCCTACTCATCGCCATCCAATGCGGCACCGTCTTCTTCTTCATCTGAACGTCAACAGCAAGGGTGAGTATGAAATGTACTCAGCAAGTTCTAACCCGAACAAGGCTGCATTCATGCATACAAGGCCAACAAGAAAAGGCTATGGTTTTCTTCAGCTAAAGCAAATTTTATGCGAGCTTTTCTACAGACAGGTTTTTAAAACATAAAGACAAGTGTCTCTATTCTATCAGTATTTTAAGGGTTAGACCTAGGGAAGAAGTCACCCTTTCCGCCAATTCTCAATTTTTAGCTGGATGGGCCTTCACTATCCCAACTAGACACCTTCCAAAACACGAGCACTTACACCCACACACGCCATCAAGGAGATATCAAGACTAATCAAAGTGAGCCCAAGCTGTAGTGTGTCAATACCGTGACAACGATCATTTCGGATGGTTTAGTACACTCTGCAGAGGTTGTACACAGTACCCACAGACTATGCTCCTCTTGATCAACAGAGTCGCATAGCGTTCACTCCAACGCACGCTAAAGTATCCACAATGTCCACCTCAAGATGCATACAGGGGTCATCTCTCGGGGTAGCCCGATGACGCGATAGCACCTTCCTGTAGCCAGATCGTGGGTTTAAAACATCCACGTCCGCTCCCTAGACCCCGCACATGGACGGGTTTATTACAAAACTAGGGGCTATACTGGTAGGCAATACGATCCTATAGCGCGGGCTATTGCTGTAATCGAAGACCGGACCGTGAGTATCTCACGTCTGCTCCTGCGGCTTGTGTCTTTCGACCACCTTAGGTGCCATTGCGGATAACCAAAGGGGTGGAGTGAGTCCCGCCCAGACAGGTTCTGTGGTTGCACGAAATCACTACATTGAGGTCCGATGAACCGGTACTTATATGACAGGGGCGGCACTCATCTACGGCAGGTGGACCAGATCGAAGCTTAACGGCTATCACATCACCTTTCACCAGGAGCCACGCCCTACAACCAGAAATATCTCACTTCACCTAGCACCAGTTACCCTAACACCCATCCCACTTTATTTTACACACACCACCAAACTACATTTAACTCATTTCATAAGATGATTGGTGTATGATGTGGCGATGCTCTGCATCGTATAAGGTTTCCTAAGTAATCTAATATCAAGGCAACCTTCCGTTCGTTAAAGGACTTTAACGAAGGAAGTCCTATGGTTATCACGGGGGTGTCATCAACGGATACAAGGTAGTATTCATATTTAATGGGAGCAAGTAACTGACATAAATATAAATACGTAATATCAAATAAGGTATTAACTACACAAGGTTTTTAACATACACATTTATAGACATGCAATCATAAGGGTCCTATAAGTGCATAGCAAAATTCTAGGAACAACATGGTCAAGAGATTAGGACTTGCCTTCAAAGGTGTCCTCGAACTCCTCCTCGTACTTCGGGTCATCGGCCTCCTCGTCTCCGAGTGTTTCGTCATCTACACGAAAAAATGACAAAACGTAACTACGGCGAAAAAGCGATCAATTAAAGAATCAAATAAAATCAAGACAAATAAAAGATCTCGGAGTGATGGGTGGCTCTAATAGATAGGGCTCGGGATCATGGTTTTAATGGTGCAAAAATCCCAGTAAACGAAGGTGGTATTTGGAAATGGTGATAAAAGCAATGTGTGAGGGCCTTTTGTAGTTTTCCGAAAATTGGAGGGCTAATGTGAAATTTGTGGTAATAAAAAGGGTCTTTGCTACGTGGGCCCTTATTGTGTAGGGGTGTATTTGCAAAGTAGGAATTTTTTGAGATTTTTGGGAATTTATTTGGAGGTGGCTTAGGAATAAATTTGTGTGTGCAATAGTGAGGTGCGCCTAGCAGTTTCTGTCTTAAAGCCGACAAGTGGGCCCTGGACCCATTGTCAGCCTGTGTGTGCGGTGTGCGGCTGGCAGGTGTGCATGGGATGGCCAGCCTGGCCTAGTGGCCCAAGGCCATGCGGC
>BCLG01000050.1:243080-256561 GCA_001602295.1 Zoysia matrella
CATGCGCGAGAAGAGTGGCGCGGCGGTTGCGGGGAGGCGGCGCGCGGCTGGAGGAGGAGGATGGCGCTGACAGGCGGGCCCGACGCGGCAGTGAGAGAGGAGAGAGGAGAGCGGCGCTAGGCCGGCTGGGCTGCGCGTGAGAGAGGAAAGGTGGGCTGGCGGGGTGGGAAAGGGAGAGAGAGGCCCAGGATAGGTTTGGGTTCTTCTTTTTATTTCTTTTCTTTCTTCCTTTTCCCTTAATTCTTTTCTTTGATTCTAAAATTCTTTATTACTATTTATTCACTCAATTAATTAAATTGTATGCAATGACATGAAATGATATGCAATCCTAGCAATTTATTTTTAAAAGAAATTTCATTCTAATCTAAGTTGTGAAATGCATTTAAATTTTGAAATTTTAGTTTTTGAAATTGGTTGAATTTTGGGGTGTCACATAAAGGAAGGCGAAAAAGGCAAAATTGCTAAGGAGGTTTTTAGTTGAATTTTGATTTTTATGGGTATTACAAGCCAAATAGGATAATGAACCTATGGAGCTGGGGGAGGCTGAATACTCAATCCACATTTTTGCCTGTTGACTCTCTATACTATGTTGCCTAGCGGTTAGTCACACAGAGAGAGAGAGAGAGAGAGAGAGAGAGAGAGCAATCAAAAGAAACAGGCCTTTAAACCTATGCTCTTCCTCATCTGGCACCCCTATGAATCTTGCCAAATACCTATAAAATACGCATTGCTCAATAAATCATGAACTTATTTAATTAAGCAAAAAAAGCAGGAATTCGAAACTTAGTGTATTGAAACGAAAAAGCATATATCTTGGAGTACACCCTATTGCTGTGGAAGCATATTTAAGTGTGCAAAAAAAACTCATCATGCAGGTTGTGGAGGGCCTTTTATATTATCACATACTACAATTACAATTGTTTTTATTTTTTTAACTTGTAACAAAACATTAACCTCAAATCTCATAAAATTTAGACTGTATAGTACTGTTTGACCTTAAAAATTACTTCTGGTTAGCTAGCAAGCGAAAAAAAAGGTCTCAATGGATTCGAATAGGCAGAACCCAACAGACCACAGAAACAGAATGAGTCCTTGAGATGCAAGGGCCTTTTCATGCTGCTGATCATTGGCTCATTAGGCCAGTTACTCGGCCTTGTAGGCCAGCTGCCAGTACCCTTTTCCTCGGCCTTTCTTCTTCGCTGGAGAAGAGACTGAACACAGAAGACCATAGTCGTAGCCGCATGGTGGACAACTCGATGAGGAATCAAGGCACCGGAGCTCCATGGAGTGGGATTTGGGCGTTCTAAGAGGTGCAGTAAGGCAGGTTACATTTGGGCTTTGCAGAATCGAAGAGGGAGTAGTAGAACTCCTCCCTCCACAGCAGATCCATGCTCGTCATGGTTCGATCCGTCGCAGAAGCATTACGTTCCTCCCTGCGTGGCCTAGCCGCCCTCGAGCTGCTGTCGTGGCCTGCGGCCGCTGAGATTTGAGATGGGGTGGGTGGAGTCCGCAGAAACGACAGCGGAAGGCGCTGGAGGAAGGGCCGCAGGTGAGCATGACGCTGATGGCGCTCGGCAGCAGCCATCGACGGGTGCCATAGATGAGACGAAGAGTTGACGGGGCCAACCGTCAATGACCCGAACGCGATGACAACGCGACGGAGCAGGCGAGGTGGACCGCTGGGTACGCCGACTTGACGAGAGTGTGGCCGACGCAGCCGACGAAGCAATCCACCTCAGGGGACGGAAAACCCGCAGCGACCTCGGCAAAGCGACGATGCGGCGGAGCGTCCGAGAGGCGGCGCCCATGGCAGCGCAACCAATGAAGTGGAAGAAACAACCACCGGCACCAATGGAAGCGAACAGAACCGCCGGCAACCCCGGTGACGACGGCGCGGCAGAGACGACGACGACCGAACGGCGAAAAAGGAATCGAAGGAAGCAGCGAGATCCGATCCGGGGCGAATCGATAAGGACGACGGTGGGGCCCGCGGTAGGAGGATGGTCCAGTCCGACAAGGATACGTGGCGATGGAGGCCGAACCTTTTGCACGCATGAGCTGAGCACGAGAAACACACGATCGCCATCCGACGGTGCGCGGCACCGGATGCGCCCGCGGCCGGGAGCGTTTATAGGGTAAATTTTTTTTGCCCCTCTTTGTGTTGTTGGCTAACTATGCTATATACTCCCATTATTTCTACTTGTCACCCTAAACTTCTAATATTATATTTGACTATTTATAAACTGTGATTTAAATAACTTTAATAAAAAATTATAATAAAATATAAAATATTCATCAATTTTTTAATAATATAAATTGTCAAAGTTGACGTTACAAGTAAACTCGCTAATAGATCTAGATAATATCTTTTTTAGTTAATAGAATTCTCATTGTCTCCTATTGTTCCTTGCATAGTAACGTACCTCCATATTCGTGGGTGGCAAATCTAGTTCATTGCTTTTGATACGCGAGAGTGTTTGAGGGTACCATTTGTCATTATAGGTCTCGTATAAAAGTCATTGGTGACGGTTTCCTTGAGTTACTCGGTTATTGTGAGCTAGTTTGAGCTATAGGCTATTGTTTTTAGAATTCTTTTTCTGCGCTGCCAAACACTTTTTTTTTTTTGCTAGTGCTCCTTACCTACTAATGTACTACTTCCGTTCTAAAATATAAACATTTTTAGGTTTAGATAAGATCAAATTCTTTTAATTTTTACTAATAATATCTAAAAAATTATATAATTTTTAATACAAAAATATACTTTTTTATGAAAGTTTATTTAATGGTGAGTAAAAAAGTTATATGATAGAGTTTTATTAATTATACATTATTAGTAGTAAAAAATGATAAAAGTTCGGCTTTGATAAAAACTAGAAATGTCTGTATTTTGGAACGGAGAAAGTAGTTCTATATCTTTTTCGACGGGCACACTCTAGGGTTTCTAATAAAGGAAAGACTTAAACAAGAGTTCTAGGAGCGTGGTTGTCACCACGTGCACTTTGATAGAGCGCGTGAACATCTATCGTACTCTCTTCGTCACAAAATAACTTTTTAAAAATCAACATTTGATGATTTATTTTATTCAAAAAAATTACAAAAATAAATAAGTCAACCTTAAAGTAGAATCATTTTACAATAAAATAAATTAATATTTTCACAAATTTTTTGAAAGACAAATTATCAAAAGTAGATGTTTTTTAAAACTAAAAAATATTTGTTTTAGAACAGAGGGAGCAGTCTCTTCAGGGAGATTCAATTAGACTAGCACGTCTCATCAGGTAAGTAAGCAACCCTCTAACTCTAAGCCTGACTTAGAAATTAAAAAAAAAACATTCCTTCTCTGGCCTCCTTGTGAAACCCGAACCGCCGTCGTCAAAAGTAGACACGGACTAAACTCTTTCCTAATTTTATTTATTCTACTGATACAAGCGGACCATAAAAAAGGAGAGATTAGCGTAGATGCGGATGGTCAACACCCAGCAGGGCGCCAGAGATTAATTAATCAGATTTTCATTGCTTGGTAGGAATGGCGAGAAGACGTAGCTGTCGCTGGTAGCTGTCCACCATGAATCATCCCGACCAGATATGGAGTTGAAGACGCACCAAAAGCCGGCTCGGCAGGGTTTTGTTTGGAAGCCATCAACTGGCCACAGCGGGACGACAGCCAGCCACGCGCGCACTCGTTCGCCGCCACGGAGCGCGCGCGGTGAGAGAACTCAAACTGAAAATGGAAGCGCTCTGCCAGCCGGCGAGGGGGTTGGCGCCCGCCGGTTTCTCGCTTGCCCCTCTGTCCGTCACAGACAGCCTGGCGCTTTCTCTTTCTAAACTAAACCTCCCTCTCTCTAGTTCTTGATGTCCACATCTGAGTACGTCACGCCTGAGAAGCATGTGTATATACACTCAACCTTCTCTGTCTGTGTCAGGAGGGATCAGGATCATCAACTCAACCCCACGGCGGAGGACTTAGTACTCTCCTCCAAAAACCTTCCTGTCTCTCTTATTCTTCTTCCTCCTCAGCTCCGGCCGCTTGCTCTTCCTCGTCAGGAGTCTTGGACTGGAGACGACGGTGGCGGCGACGACGACGATGAGCTTCTTTGGCCGCGGCAGCAGGTCAGGAGATCGGTGTCGATCGGTTCCCGTGCTCAGTGTTCGTTTCTTTATTTTCCTTTCCTTGGGGCGCTCTCGCTTATGAATTCGGCAGTAAGATTTTGTTGCGGGTTTCATTGACGGGTTGTACATGCTTGATGCGCAGAAACCAGAGGACTTTCAGGCCCAAGAAGAGCGCCCCGTCAGGGAACAAGGTGCGACGCCTAATCCAACCGCCTCTTTACTTCCAAAATTTTCCAATTCCGTCGTCACGATTTGATTTCTTCGCCGAGCTCAGCTCGTCCGTGCGCGCTTGACAAAGTTCCAGGGACGAACTAACGCATGCTCGTACATGCTTCAGTATCCAGTTCTACCTGCTAGCAAGTAGTAGTAGTCGCGTAAGAGGATGTCGGTCAGCTCTGCATTAGTTTGCATTATCATCGTAATCGCTTGTGCGATTTATACCATCTCGTCGAATTATATTACCATTATCCTCCGTTCATTCGTGTTCACTCCAAATGGCCTGCACCAGGAACTAAATCCACGCACCTTTTACCTTTTCTCATGCGGCCGTCTTCCCTTGTCGGCGGTTTTATCTATCCATCTGCGCGCTCAGTTCTGAATCTGAAAAGTTTGTGGCTGTTTAATTCAATTTTCAGGGTATGCAGCTGAAGAGGCACATCGACGCGACCCTCGGCAGCGGCAACCTGCGAGAGGCGGTCCGTCTGCCGATCGGGGAGGATCTCAACGAGTGGCTGGCTGTCAACAGTGAGTTATCTTCCTTTGATTCTCAGTCTTGTTCAGAATGCAGTTGAACTGTTCTCTTCTGTGTCAGCACTTTGCTCGACTGCTCTGGTTCAGTTGGGAGTAGTAAGGAGCAGTTTCTGTTTGTAAGTGTGTTCGTACTAATTTGCATCTGTGTTTCCGGCAGCTGTTGACTTCTTCAATCAAGTGAGCATTCTGTACGGCACCCTGATGGAGTTCTGCACACCAGCTACCTGCCCGACCATGTCAGCCGGACCAAAGTACAGTATCTCCATTTCTTGATATATACAACCCCAAATATAGTTTAACATTAAAAAAATATAAGAGGAAACCTCCACTCTGCAGGTACGAGTACAGATGGGCGGATGGAGTCAAGATCAAGAGGCCGATCGAGGTCTCTGCTCCAAAGTACGTGGAGTACCTGATGGACTGGATAGAAGCCCAGCTCGACGACGAGTCCATCTTCCCCCAAAAGCTTGGTAGGAGTAATTTCTTGTTCATAGGAGTACTTCGTCGAGGACACCAACGACCACGAAACTAATTATCTGCGTTCAAAATTGTGACGCACGCAACCTGCAGGCGCTCCGTTCCCTTCGAATTTCCGCGATGTGGTGAAGACCATCTTCAAGCGCCTGTTCAGGGTGTACGCGCACATATACCACTCGCACTTCCAGATGATCACGAAGCTCAAGGAAGAAGCGCATCTCAACACTTGCTTCAAGCACTTCATCATGTTCACAGTGGTAAATCTCAATCCACAGAAAACTTCACGGGCTCGCCAGAACTTTATCTTAGTCACATTTCTGTAGGAACTGATAAGAAACAAAAGTACATTCCAAAGACGCTTTTAAGCTTCAACACATCTGATCAGCTTGCCATGTTTTTTTTTTTTTTTTTCCTTTTGAGCTACCACTAGAACACTAAGCAGCTAGCGCAAGGTTGGGTTGGGGCCGGAGAAGTGTTCTTTTAGTCGAGCTGAATTCTTTTTTTCCTTCTAATAATGATATATGCTGTGGAACGTTCACGCTCCACAGAAAGAAGTGCCTGACAGATCATAACCAAATGCTTACTTTCTTTCTTGATTAGTAGACTATCAATGTTCTAGTATTAATTAAAATGACAATAACGAGTCACTTCATTACCTACTCCCCACATACTACTAGTACAATTTCATCCTTCTGGCAGCTGACCCAGTGCAACGAAAATTTCCGTTTCAGGAGTTCCGGCTGATCGACAAGGTGGAGCTGGCTCCTCTACGCGAGCTGATCGAGCCCATAACGCTTGGATGCTAACACAGGACCTGTGCGAGTCGTGAACCGCGCTCTGATGATTCAAGACGCGCGACAGATGAGGCGAATCGCCAAGAGAAATTTTTTTTTCCTTGTCAAATTTTGACAATTTTGATTTCCTTCCCGTTCTGGAACTAGGCCAGTGCTCAGTTCGGCAGTGAGATGCGCTCTGTATATAGCAGGCGTTGATGTCGAATTGTTTAACTGAAAGAAATGGAGCGTCGTTTGACCCGTTGGTCTCTGCCTCTGCTGGACTCGGCTTGCATTGCAGTGTTTCGTCTCATATTCATCCTATGACCATGAAATGAAGATTGGAGTATTCCGTAAATAACAGCAGTTGGAGGAAGTCAAGCATGTCTAGTACTCCTACATGAACATGATTGAGATGTCTTAATAATGAGCTGTGATTCTGTTCAGTCGAGGTGCCCCCGCTCGCTGGGACATGGCAGTGTTTCGGTGACACCGTGACAGGAGATCAGCTACTTTTATGTTGGTGGAACACCGTATGGCATTCCATGATGGAGTGCCAGTATTACTGGAAGAGGCTTGGCAACACACACTACTAATGTCTATAGTTGATCAAACGGGCGGTCCAAGGAACGGTAAAAATGGCCCGGCCTAAGCATGATGACATGGCTCAGCACTAAACAGGTCCTCGCTGGTTTGGCATGAGACGAGTGCCGTGCTTGGACCGCCACCCCGGCCTAGCAGCCGGTATGGCCTGGCACGATTAGTGTTAAGTTTAATTGATACTTTTTTTTTTTCAAAATATTAAAATAAGTATTGTTTTTGATTTTTTAAAATCGATGTTTAACGTTTTATTAAAAAAAATTTGAAAATACAAAAATAAACAAGTCAAGCTTATAGCACATCTAATAATGAATCAGTTCACAATAAAATAAATATTTTAAAAAAAACTTTTTTAATAATACGAATGGTCAAAGAGAGAAGTTTGAAAATCTAAAACGACACTTATTTTGAGACGGATGGAGTATTCAATTTACATTTAATCAAATAATATTAGATGGTGTGGTAATGTTGTTACTTCAATTCTTGGATTGGAGGTCTTGCCTTCAAATTCTCACTTTCCTCACATATTTTATAACATTTTATATATTGAATTATTCTAATTGGGCCATCGGATGAGATGGACTGTTGTTCTAAATAGGCCGACTCCACGCTTTATCGAATAAAATGAATGATCAAATATAATTTATAAAAAAAATCAAAAAGTGTACGAATTTAGGGATAAACGTAAGGAGAATATGGTGCTACCTTTATCGAAAAGGAAAAAAACACACAGGCCACTGTCTCGCCTACCCTTTTTTTGATCGCTCGCCTCATTGCCTGCCTGCAGCTTCTTTCCTTATCCCTCCTGTCGTCGTCGAGACTTCGAGTGCGCTAACGTCATACGAGAACACTTGGCATATCCGACGATGACCGTGAACCAGCGTTAAGGACTGAACGCCGGGCGCCTGGGTTCCGAAGAGCACTTGCTTGCATCTCTCTCGAGAAAGCCTAGCATGGTTCCATGTATCTCGGTCACAGACCGCGCTTTTCTTTTCCTCTTTATTAGTAGTACAAACTCCCGCCTCGTGGGGCGCGGCTTCTTCTTGTTCTTTTTTCCCTGTGCGTTTCTGCTCAAGATATTTCGTACGTTTCGACTTGAGAAAAAGGTGCCGGTTTCGGTTCTTCTTCTCCGGGACATCGCCTCACAGACCTGCGTTTTTTTGATCTTTACACACGCTCCTGGCTTGTTCGTTTTGTTTTCTCTGTGCGTTTCTTCTCAAGATATTTGTTCCGCGGGTGCAGGTGCACGCGCCGACTGAGAAGATATTTGTACGTGTTTAATTGTTATAATTAGGTGTGATAAAAGGATTCGGGCTACACACTTTTTTACAAACTAAATCGACATATATTAAAAAATAAAAAGAAATTTCACTCGATCTTCACACTTACTTGGTTTATTTATTATCTGTTCGAGACATACTCTCTTCTTCGATTTTAAATTATTAACACCGTTAATATCAACTTTATCAATTGCTTTTATTAAAAAATTTTAATGTGTAAAATTATTAATCATAATTTAAATTTTACTAATAATAAATTAGATTTTACATATTTAAACATATTTTTTTAATAAAATAAACAATTAAAATTGATATTAAAAATTAATAATATCAATATTTTAAAACTGATAAAACCGGAAGGAGCAGTTAGTACAGCTTGAGCTCTGCCGGAAAGAAAGGGTTCTGAGCCATGGGAAGAGATGCTGCGCGCTCGTGTTAGCTCCAGAGCGCAGAGGCGATATTTTTCTTTTCGTCTCTCGGTTTCCGGTCTTCGTCGTCCTTCTTATCCGCGAAAGGCCAGTTCGGAACGGCGGAGTGGCGCCAAACACACGAACCGAGGAGGTGCCGGGCTGGCATAGGCTAGCCAGCCAGCCGCCGGCGCCAACAGAGACAGCGCCCTGTTTCGCCTCGCCTTGCTCTTTTGTTGCCATCCTCCTCCCGTTCCCTCTTCTTCTCACCCATGCTTATCTTTATCTTACACAGCGAGTCTACGCATCGGACCTTCGAGTGCATCGAGTAGGTGCGCTGCCGGGACCACCGTCAGCGACCGTCGATCTGATCCGGTCCGATCCAATCTCCTCGCGGCAGCTGCACCGCAGCCCTCACTGTTCATCGGGTGGGCCTTATTTGCAATTATATAAGCGGTACGCTTTATCTATTCACCACACCCATCTACTTCCTATCCCTTGGTTTCGCTTCCAGGCTTCCGTCCCCTGCCTCCGTCATTGATCTCAGTCAGACCCTCCGCGCCCGCTGCTCCTCCCGCTGCCGCTGGACGGACCTCCAGGAACTCTGGCAAAGGTAACCCTTCGTGGTCTCTTCCCTTTCATCTTTCCGTTCTCCCCCTGCAACTGTTGGCCTCGTCGGCCGTCGGAGATGGCGTTTTTCTCCCCCTTCGTGTTCATGGATTTTCTTCTGTTCCCTTGCGTTTCTTTCTGCTGGATACTGTGCGTGTTCGGAGTTTCGGGAGGGGAATTTCTCCGAACGAGTGAACCCTGCCCAATGGAATCGTGATTCCCTGCTACTACGAGGTTTTGGTTGGTGCCCTCTCACGGTTTGTCAAAGCCTTTGTCCCAACACCACACCTAACTGGAATTCTGTACTACTCTGCTTCACTTCACTTAGGGGGTGATTGGTTCACCGCACCAAGCCCAGCCAGGCTGCGCGCGTGCAGCAAACGCATGATTAGTTGCTGAAGCTGTTTCGATCAGGCTGTGCACATGCATTGAAGCTGCGTTTGGTTGTTTGCACGCTGTGTGTGTGTGTTGCGTCCACACGTGCAAAAAGTAGCATCCGACCTGGCTCACGGGAAACGCAAATCGATTTGGTTTCTTTCGAGCCTGGCTCGGTGCAAGCTGGTCAGCTGTGGTCTGGTTCCCCAGGAAAGAGCCTTGCGGTGAGATGGGATCCAATCATGCCTTTAGAGCCTGCTGTTAAGTATAGTAGAAGTAGAAGTACAACAGTTAAAACCAGAAAAAGCATAAACCTTTTGTAACACCCAAGACATCCACAAATACTCCGAGATGCTACTAAAGCCTCAAAACAACATAATAATACTCTTAAGTAAAATTCAACAGCATCTCTTTTGAAATTATATGCAACGCGGAAGCAAAATAATAATAGTCATAAATAAATAAAATAATAGAAGCAACCTATCAAGCGACTTAACATGACCAAATCAAATAAGTTCAGTATCCGCATTATTAAGCAAATATTCTCGAAATTAACTATATCTATGATAATTCCGCATTATTAAGCAAATATTCTCGAAATTAACTATATCTATGATAATTCCGCATTATTAAGCAAATATTCTCGAAATTAACTATATCTATGATAATTAATGAAATCTGTGTCGTGCAGTTATTCATCGTCTCTTCCTAGCAATCATCAAGCACGTGAAAAAAATAATGTAAGAGTAAGATAAAACATCTCAGCAAGTAAATTATTTTGACAAACTATTAAATCACATATTGATTAACAATAATTTAAATGTATTCATATCATAGTAAGGTAACATGAAGGAAGTTAACTCTTTATGAAGGCAACATAATCCACAACTTCTTCACAAATATCCACAATATAAATAATATCATCTTCGCTTTTATCAATGCATGTTACTGCAAATAATAATAACTTCACTTTATAAATGCATATGAATGCAATGCTATGTCCACTTTTATATCGCACCCTTCGGAAACGTATGATGCATACCGGTACAGTCGTAACTATAGGTTAACGACAAACTTCATATGCAATGCAATTGCAATATAATAATAATGATGTACCACATGATAAATGCAATAGCTCTACAATTCAACTTCAATATATAAATAAACTTCAAATTACTTCGATTAACATAATTAATATGCGAAATGTACATGATAAAATAAAATATCAAAACGGTAGCAAACCATCGCTACATTTACTTGCCTCTTTAATGAAGAAGAACAAAAGCACTACGGTCGACCCGAAGTATTCTCACCTGATTTGTAATGTACAACTCAGCATATGCATTCAATCCAATATGTACATATAGAAAATAGTGTGATCCTATGCCCAACGGTTGCAAATAATGTATAGAAAACATCGACAATTAACTTTCTACAAGTTTGGTATTTAATGGACCATCAAAGTAGATCAACTACAATTTTTAATTAGGTCAACAAGAACAGACTGTTTTCTGCCACACATTGTAAGAAGCTGAATTCAAAAATTCACAGCTTCGAAACCACACCACCAAAATGATCATATAAATACTCTCTGGAAAGATCATACAAAATACTACAAACGCCTCCATACTGACTTTACCAGATTCGGCCTCTAGCACTTTTTAAAATACACCCTAAAACCGAATCTAGTCACTGAAATTGTAATTTAACAGAATGTGACAGCAGACTTTCGAAGTTCATATCTCCTTGAACACCCAATGAAAAATTATGAACAACTACTCTCTGGAAAGGTATGAGAATTACCTACATCTTTTGTTATTAAGATATTCTCAAATTTGTAAATTATGATCCTCAAAACTGCGTTTGATCTGCTACGGCGCGTATTAGAATAAACAGCACTCGACTCTGATATTAAAATACAGATAACTTTTTCTATATCCAACGGAATAACGTAAACGAGTACTCGTTAGAAAGGTAATTACACGATCTACAACTTTCCTTATTGAGTCATACTCAAAATCCTAGCCGAATTGTACCAGATTACGAAGGAAACAAAACGGTTATGCCACTCTCCGCTCTGATGGTTTGATCGATCGGGTACTGGGGGACACCAGCTGACGCGACGTGATCTGTTGACGTGACGAACAGCAGGTCCACTACCTGGGTTTCTCTCTCCCTCTGTCACGCAGGAACAGGTCCAGCGATGGGTAGGCGTGTGTGCTGCCCCGCCAGGCACGGCGTGCGGCGGCGTGATTAGAGGAAAAATACTGTAGGGTTAAACTGTAACGCGGGCTATTGTTTATATAAGATTTTAAATGGGCTTTGTTGGGCTTTTATTCTATTTTGGATCATTACACCTTTCCTTCTCGTTGATGAACCGTTGAAATTAGGAAGAATCTTGATCTCAACGGTATGGTTTGTGTTATTTCGTATTAGTGCTTATTCTGCTCCAAATGTCCTGGACAGCATCCTGTTCTGGGACTTCCCTGTGCTCTGGGCTCCCAGCAGACAGCAAGGCCCTCGTTATTGTGGCTCCTTGCCTGTGGGGGTATCTAAAATTTTAGTGAGAGTATGCCGTAATATCTTTTACATATATAATTTAATATAAATTTTATATAAAATTATATAATTTATATGTATTTCTATATATATCTAAAATTTTAGGTATACTGTAGCATATGTGGTCTACCCGCTAGGAACGTCACTGCCCTTTGCAAAGTGTTTCATGTATTTAATTATACTAGTTTCTATAGCTGTTTTTATCTCTGGAACTTAATTATGCGAGTTACTGAATGTGCATCTCTTTATTTGTTGTCTGATGTGATATCAGTGGAAAAGAATTCCATACACACACACGAATGGCCCTCAAGACCGTGCAAGCGTCATCAAATCTAGCAAGGCCAACAGGCAGCTACAGTTTCAATCCATGCTCGCCTCATTATAAGCCACAGAAGCTTCCAGCACACTCTAGAATTTCCACGAAGAACCATCAGAGGAACAGCGTTCCCACGGTCCTCAAATGCAGAGCCAATTTGCACGGCTGCGTGGACGAGGTCGTCCAGTCCAGCAACGACCAGACGACCGAGATCCCCGTCGTGCTGTGCCCGTCGGTGGCCTTCCCCGGCGCGACGCTCCGGCTGCAGACGTTCGAGTTCAGGTACCGCATCATGATGCAGACCCTGCTCCAGCAGGGCCTCGAGTTCGGGGTCGTCTACTGCGGCGACAAGACCGGCGGGATGGCCGACGTCGGGTGCGTCGTCCAGGTGGTGGAGTGCGAGAGGCTCGTCGACGACCGGTTCTTCTTGACATGCGTCGGCGGAGACCGGTTCCGGGTCGTCGAGATCGTCCGCACGAAGCCCTACGTTGTTGCGCGAGTCCAAGCGCTGAACGACCAGCCCTGCTCGTTAGAGCCTCAGGATGATTGCACCGGGAGCCCTCTGGTGCGGCGAGTTGAACAGCACCTGAAGAACGTGGCAACGCTTTCAGAGAAACTGAACCGGAGTCTGGCGGGAGGCTGCCAGTGCCACGCCGCGCACCTCCGCGGGCCGCGCTCCTCCGCCTCGTTCTCGTTCCTCGTCGCGCGGCTGTTCGTCGACGACCGGTTGGAGCAGCAGACGCTGCTCCAGATGGACGACGCCGCGCAGAGGCTGGCAAGGGAGGGGATGTACCTGGAGCGAAGGAGCAAGTACCTGGCCGCCGTTGCTGCCATCAAGGACGCCTTTCAACACCTGTCCTGCAACGAGAAGTAGGACTGGCCGGCCCGCCTGCTACAGTAGTACATATGATCTCACATTTTGCTATTGGCTCTCGTCAGATTCTACTTGGATGTTGATGCTCGCTGTGCATATTCTTCGTTACTTTTTCGTTCAGCAACTTCGCAGCTGTTTCTGAATGTACTACTAAAACATGTATATATTTTTTCAACATAAATGCTCCGAGGCTCCTAGCTAAACATGTCTCCATGATGCCAGATTGCAAACACTTATGGCAAGTACAGAAGCCTCGATATTATCTCTACCTTCATGCTTGAAACTAACTTCTCAAAACTGAACGCTCCTAGCTTGATTTTCTTTAAGAATGTATGTGTGTGTGGGTGGCGG
>BCLG01000050.1:256566-282739 GCA_001602295.1 Zoysia matrella
GTGTACAGTTAAATTGGAAATTTGAATCAGGTGTCGATTTCAACAAAATCAGACATGTAAACCAATCGATTTTTTCGACTAGCCGAGCGGTAGGTTTATTTCTCTTCTTTTTAGTAGGGAAGAAGGTTCTGAATAGAAACTGCCACGGACAAAAACTGAGCGGTTTTCTCCGGTAAACCACTCGATTTTTGTCGAAAACTAGCTAGAGAAACTAAGAACCAGGAAAATATTGGAAAATAAGAAAAAAAGAGAAAAGTATAGGAAAATTTGGGATGACCTTTGCTATTTGTTGCAATACCATTGTACAATACATACTTCATCTATGGATAATAAAATACATAATTAGTCAACATGTCCATACACAACAAGTTCATACATCAAGTCTATACATAGTTTTCAAACAACTCATCTTGTAATTGTAATAGGCCGTGTCACACTCTTCATTGAACATGAGTTGAATTCTTCTTATAGCCATAAACTCTGCTTTGTATTTATTCCATGTTTGTCCTGTCCAAGCCGTAGTTATCTCCTATTGTGAGTGTAATATGTAATAAAATTCGGGTTTTTTCATTGGTACACCCATGTGATGAGTTGTTGTGTAGTACGATCACCTCACTTATAGTTGTTGTAGTCATTACCTTAGCTGTAGGAGGTGTTACTTTCTCCCAAAGAATTGTAGGTGCCATAATGATACTGCATGCCTTCCATCATTGTCCTTGACGACTGTGGAGCACCATAATCTTCATCCTGGGTATCGTGGGTAAAATCGGTCTCACCTACAAAAGAATTAAAGTGCAAGAAAAAAGAGTCCAAATGGTCATATGATGCAAAGTTATAGTTACCTATGAAATGATGAGTAGCGGGTGATGGTTGTGACTCAGGAACCATAGTGTTTAGTGGGTATCTAGATGAAGTGCAAGAGCTACTATCATTTGACTCCTGGTAAGGTGGGCTCGGTCTTATGTCTCAAGACTCTGTGGACTTGTCGCTCCTCACGTCCTTACCTTTGCATGTTGTCCTTGTCCTTGTCTTTTTAGTTGCCTTCTTCTGTGATAAGGTTTGAACCTTTCGCTTTCCTATATGATCGGGTGTCTCCCACATTATCATCTGCCCACTGAGATATAGTTGAAGCACGAGTCAATCATAGTACCTATCTACTATCATCATCATCTGTCACAAGACGGATGTGGAGTGTCACTCTCGCTGGCCTCTTCATCAAGAAGAGGGTCTGAACTAGATTTGTCATGTTCCGTCCAATCTCGAATAGGATTCAAAGAATCGTAGAAAGAGAGCTCCATGAGATAACTGAATGGATCTACTTCTGGATCCTTATAGGCGAATACAGCATCCCACATAAGGATTTAGAGGTTGTAGTTGACATACACCAACTTATGCAGTTTTGCATTAATCAACTCGTTGCGCACCTTTGTGTGGATCAATTTGAATGTACTCCAATTGCGCTCACATCCACTAGATGTCGCAACCCATTTTTGAGATACATTGTGTATCATGGATCAGTCATTGGATTAATAGTTGATACGCACAATTACAACAGAATGATAATCAAAAGTATTTAAGGTAAAATAAATACCTGATACCTGACCTTTAGCAGTAACATAGCGAGGATTGTTTAACCGGTTAGAAGTGAAGTAGACAGCGAAAACAGAGACCCAAAACCACAAGCAACTTGAGAGGTAGAACGAAAAACTAGCACATCGTCGTGTTTTACGAATCTTCTTCTAACTAAAACCACAAATGCAAATGGGTGGGTACATAAGCTACTCAGCAACCCTAACACTACGCAGAAGTATACTTATATGCAAATTTTGCTGTAGCAAGAACAAGGCACAGGGGTTATTTTGCAAAAATCTATTTTCAGCATGGTTCACTAAAGAAGGTGTTAAACTAGGAGATCAATCTTGTCTTATCGTCATTTTAGTGGGTGGACTTGGAGGAGAATAAATATTTTCTGCCAGTACCCAAGTTTTTAATTGGAAGGGCCTCCAATTTCTAATGTAGACACTTTCCAAAACATGGGTAACACCTACTCACACATCAAGGAGGTATGAGAGACTAATCATTGTGAGCCTAGATGATATGACTTGAGGTGCCTGATCTTTTGGTGAGGTGATAACTATCAATTTGATAGAGTCGACACTCAACGATCCGACCACAAACAAACAGGTCGTGTACACCTTAGCAATCATAGAACCAACTCCGAATGATTATTGATCGTACTAGACAACAAAATCAACCTGATCACAAAGATCAATTCCTGCAAGCAATCGAAGAACAAGCAAGAAAAAGATAGCAAAATGAAATCTCTCAAATGTGAGGTTCTCAAAAGTTGTCTAATAATTAGTCATTGGACACAACTGAAGATAAAAAAGTTTGCACAAGAGCTAAACTATAACAAAAGAAAATCTAAGTGTTCTTGGTGGTGACTGGACCTTAAATAGGGTGAAGGATGACCAAGGGTGCTGGGGTCGTTCTCAAACCCTAGGACGCGCGCCTAATGGGCTCAACTTTATACACGGGCCAATGACCCAAGTTGAGGTGACACAGCACCTTCTGTATTAAAACGATGATTGACGCTGACTTTGATATGGTATAAAGATGGGATGGATCCATTCAAAAGTAGACTTCATGAGCGTTTTGGATTGTACTTAAATACTCCAATTGGATTCCATATGAAATTGTAGCTTCCGTTGCAAGTTTGTGCTAATCTGCAGTCCAAATCCACCGTGTGTGAATATTTTCATTGAAGTCCTCAATAGAAGGTGTGATGTCCACATCACCAGGTAATACTATGCCAATACCATAAAAATGACCATCCTGGAATGATTTTGCACTCTATAGAGGTCTACATTATACCCACAAGCTACACACCTATTGCGTGACAAAGTCACATAACGCTAGTCCCACTTTATCCGCTTGTCCCCGTATATCCACCTCGAGAAGCAACCAAGGGCTATAACACAAGTACTCACTTTCTTTGAGTTCTCAGGTACTTCATTTTTTCTAGCGACTCAGAATCGCTGAGCCTAGATACTTCTTTTTCCTCTAAGTCGAATCGCTTGAGTAGGTTCCTCCCTGAGTATCCACCCTTGGTCTCCCGTGCCCTACTGGCCGTCAAGTGGAGCATATGGTAGATACCAATAAGTTAGGGTAAGTCCTACCTATAACAGATTTTGTGGTTGTACAAAATCATTATGTTAAGGCCCAACAAACCGGTCCTTATGTAGTCAGGGTGAGTGCTTGTCTAGGGCAAGTGGACTAGACCGACACTTAACACATATCACCAAATCACCACTACAAGCCTCACCTCCAACCAGAAATTACCTTTTTGCACCTAGCACTTGTTAAATTATCATCCAACTCATTTTATTTTACTCACACCATCAAACACATTTTAACACATTTTTATGAAGAGACGTGTTACGGTACTTGGGACCCACTCCTCAATTAATCTAATCCATTAATTTTTAAAAATTGGTACCGAACCCACAATTTTTTGTACCGAATCCACCATTTTAGTACCTTTAACTAGTACCTCCCTATTTTTAACCATCAGATCAGATCAAATGGATGGTTGTGGTTAACACCATGTATTGTAACATCTTTGTTTTATAAAAGGTTGGTGTATGGTGTGGTGACGCACAACAGTACAAGAGAATCCTAAGCATTCTAGTATCAAGGCAACTTGTCCTTCATTAAAAGGATGTAATGGCAGAATTCCTATAGTTCTCAAGGTGGTGTCACCAATGGGTAACATTGTGGTATTTGATATTAATGAGAGCAAGTAACTGACATTAATACTTATACCAAGTAAGATCATTAACTACACAACATTTAAATATAAGGAAGATACATGCAAGCATTCAGGCCATATAGGTGCACAAGCAAATCATGCAGTCTACGTTTTCAATCAACTCCTAAAAACCTAGTGCACAATACATTAACCATACACAGTGATAAAAAAAATATTAAAAATAGAGTTAATGCACCGAGGCTTGCCTTGGGTTTGCTGGTTGTTAGCACAAGCAATAGAGTGATCAACAGTAGCAAAATATTCCACAGTAATTCTAACGGTGTAAGCTTCATGACCTTTGAAGTCTCCTAAAATATATTAATTGATTTTGGTGATTGAATAAATACCATAGGTAACAGTTGTGCTTGTAGGTTCCACCCCTCAAATCTCTATACTATGGTGGGTTTCTTCGATGGATGACAAAGGATGATCGTTAGAAGATGAGTTAGGGACGTCGAAGGACCAAGGCTAAAGACTAGCTAGAGAGTCCATAGGAACACCGGTACTATTAAGAGAGGGTCAAGTTATTGGTTAGAGGGTATGAATACTCTTAGTTACCTCAAAAAGCACTAAAGATTGTAGAGGAAGCAAAGTCGAAGTGAAGACGAAGATCGAAGCCCAAGTTCAGTTGCAGAAGCATTCACCGGACAGTCCGATGAGGTCACCGGATAGTCTGGTGAGTCTGGAGAAGCCAGTCTAGAGAGAGGTGCTCTCTGGAGAGCAGCCGAAGAGAAGACGTCACCGAACAATTCAGTGGTGCAATGACCAAACAGTTCGATGAGCCAAAAGACGGAGTCCAGAAGAGGTGTTTTTGAAAGTCCAAAAGAGAAGGTCATCAGACAGTTCAGTGAAGGCATGCACCAGACAGTCCAGTGTCATATAGAATGGATTCCAAATATGTTGTTTCTTTGGTCTGCGAGAAGTTAGGTCACTAGACAGTCTAGTGAGAGTACTCACTAGACTGTCCAGTGACTGGCGAAAGCAGTCAGTTTTATGACATCATGTTCCAACTGTTGTTTCTGGGCTTAGAGCCTATTTAAACCATGGAGGGGATGTTTTGTCGTGTGCCTGTGGTTTGAATTGCTGGAGAAAATTTTTGAGAGGCCAAAGGACACCATCAAGAGAGCACAAGACAAGATAGAAAATCTTTGGTGCTAGTAAGAGAGTGATAAGAGCATTTATACACTTCTAAAGCTTGTAGAGCTTGAGAGGTGTGATCTTTGCGTACTACTCTTGGTCTTGGCAGCCCAGACCGGCTAGGAGTTGGTATTTGAGCTTCTGAGAAGATTGTGGAGGACAACTCTAAGTTTGTGAGCAGTTTGAGATCCCACTTGTGAAAGGGACACCAAAAGGAAGCGCTCGAGCCTTGGAAGCTTGCTCTAGCACTTGGGTATTGTTCGCTACAACCGGGCCGGCAGTGACTTCACTCTGGGAGTGAAGCGTACCTTTGTAAACATCGTTTCGAGAACGACGGAAGAAACTAAGACTCCGATGGGAGTGGTTCAATGAGGATTAGAGAAAGGCGCATATCTTCTGAGACCTTAGAAAAAATCGCTGAGCATTCTCTTGACTCTCTCTATTTACTTTTCGCATTTTATATTGTTGAGTAGAGTTATTAGGTTGCTTTGTGATTCCTCTTGGTGGCTATCGTGCTAGTTCTTGCTTGTTGCTTTTCTTTCATCACTAGCATTGGTAGGGATCATGGCCTACTAGAATTGACAGGCTGCTTTTGTTGTGGTTTGAGTCTCGTAGCTTAAGTTTGTAGCGTAAATCCTATAAGTCCAACGATTCGACCCCCTTCTCCGTCTCCTTAATCCTTTCAAGTGATATCAGAGCCAACTACTCATTTTCGAGCTTCACTGACTTGATCCCATGTTTGATGGGGATGATTACTCGTATTGGAAGGCCCGTATGTAAGCCTACCTAGAATCAATCGACGGAAAAGCGTGGCATGTGACCAACAACGCTAAAAGTACGAATGAGAGACTTGATCCCATGTTTATCATGTTTAATGCAAAGGCTAAGAATGCCATCTTTGGGTGCATTTCTAAAAATGTCTTTTCTAAAATTAATGCATCTTGCACCGCTCATAAAATATAGTCTCAATTGCAAAATATTTAAGAAGGCTCTGTCGAGGCTATGGAAGAGCATT
Source organism: Zoysia matrella (assembly GCA_001602295.1). Taxonomy (NCBI): domain Eukaryota; kingdom Viridiplantae; phylum Streptophyta; class Magnoliopsida; order Poales; family Poaceae; genus Zoysia; species Zoysia matrella. Next base: position 262,530 of record BCLG01000050.1, read on the forward strand.
ACTATGTTCTCAAAAATAAATATGACTCTATCACTATGTTGCCTTATGAAAAAGCTAAAGATGTATACTCTCGTTTGCATGTAGTGGTAGAGGAGATCATTGCCTTAGGCCTCAAGAGCAAAATTGATGATGTTGGGATTATGAGGAAGCTATTTAGGTTATTGCCGCCAAGCTACAACTCCATCGCGTCTCTTTCAAGCCAACTTAGTTACTCTCTCTGTAGATGGGATGCTTAGAAAGCTTATGTCATATGAGGGGTATATGTTGGACACCTTCACCCGACACTCAATTGCCCAAGAATCTTGCCCTCCAAGTTAAAGAATTTTTCAATGGCAAGAACAAAAAGAATAAGAAGAAGGTGGAGGATGATGAGAACGACGATGAGGACCTTGCGCTCTTAATGAAGAAGCTATTTCGCAAAGAAAGAACACTCAACCTCAAAGTGGAGCTCCGGGTGGTTCAATTGTGACAAGAAATGCCATTTTGCAAAGGAATGTCCCAAGCCCAAGAAAGAAGCATCAAGTGAGAGCGAAGACGAAGAACACAAGCCCAAAAGAAAGTTTAAGAAGTTCTTTGTCAAAGAGAAGAGCAAGAGCAAAGAGAAAAGTAAGTCCCCGCATAAAGGCTATATTGTTGGTGAGTGGCTCACCGATGACTATTAAGACTCCTCTTTCTCAAGCAAAGAAGAAGAACGTGCAGATATTGCTGTGACAAGCTCCACCAATGAGCTACCACCACCACCTCTATGCTTGATGGCCCGAAGTTGTGAGGGCTACATGGATGAAGATAATGATCTTGGGATTGAAGAAGAGGACTATGACGATGATGATGATGCTCCAAGCTATGATGATCTAGTCCTCATTATTGAGAAGACTAACAAGACCATCATAAAAAAGAACAAGAAGATTGAGTTGGTGACCAAGGAGCATGTAGTGGCGGTATTCCGAGTTTGGAAGCTTGAGAGTGAGCTCAATGCTCTAAAGTATTCTCATGGTGTTCTACTTGAGTCTTATGAGTCTCTCAAGGATAAGCACGTAGAACGAAATGAGAAGTATAATGCATTGGTCCTCACTCATAAGGCTCTTGATCTTGATTCTCTCTTTAACTCTCCTAAGCATTTAAATGAAGCTTCTACTTCTTGTAATCTAACCCTCTTCGAGGAGAGCACTACTCTTGAGCCATCTATTTTGAAGGAATACATGAAGCTCAAAGGGGAGAGAGATGTCGTGATGGATGCTTTCGAGGGGCTTACCAGAGGAAGGCAAATAAAAAAGGACATCCTAAGCCGAAACCATGTCAACAACTACAACAACAAGGGCCTGGAATCATATCCTTCCTCTATCAACATCATTGCCAATGAAGATGAGATCCCCACTTGGATAGTCCCGCTCATGGCGGATGAATACTATTGTGAGAAGTGTACGTGATGGTCACCGCTCCAAAGATTGTCTCATGGTGAGCAAGCCTAAGATTATGGCTAACGCTAATCTTTTACACAAAGATGTGCACTATAAGCTTTTTAGGGCCAAGGATGGAAAGGTGAAAGCCAATCTGCTCGGACCACCAAATGACAAGAGGACAATCAAAAAGATTTGGTGCTCAAGATGATCATGGACCGAGAGAGAAAGCCTAAACTCTCTTGGGTTCTAAGAAGAAATGAAGGGATCAAGGTGGTGGATCATGAAGAAAATTGAAGAGTGTAGATGTCCACCATATGTGATCAGCTTCACCGCCAATCTACTCTTCAAGGAGGTTTTCTCTTGCACATAGTAGAGTAGGCTTCTTTTCTCGTCTTGCCAGGTAGTTAGGACTCCTTCGTGGACCAGATGTTTGCACTATCATGCATCATGTGTAGAATGATAAAAGAAAAACAACAAAAAAATTAGTCAACGCCTAACCATCTTTATATATCCATAATCATGGGCGGAAGAGCTTGAGAAGGTGGTTTGGCTATCTCAAGGCAAAGTGGTGGGCTTATGGTGAATAAGTTTGAGATGGGCCAAACTTAGCGTTGGATAGGTTGTTTCTATGCAATATTTTTAAATTTGCTTGCATCTATATGGCATGCTTTATATTCCTTGCATTTAGCTAGCTTGTTAGGTATGCATTGCATATAGGAACTATAGAGGAGGCGTTATTCTTGGAGAAAGTGATTATATTACCTATATGGATTCACACTTCTCAAAGGATAACTAAAGCAATTGTAAGCTTCATGCCCATTGAACCCTGTGTCTAACGCTCTCTAAGACTTTCACTTACGCGGACCGTGAACATGAGTTCTTACATTCCCTTTTTCGCTCCTTGTCGCTTTGGTTTTATTGCTCGATGTTATTTCGATTTGCGAAAACTATAAACCCTTTTAGGGTTATCTATTTGCAAAGGAGTGTTCGAGAGTTTCTTTTCTAGACAAGTGTGGTGTTTATTTGGTTTTTCCATGAGGACACTTCAATTCTAGAAAGAAATTTTTTGATTATGCAATTCTTTGAGGTCACCGAACATTCTAGCGCCTTCAACGGACAGTCCAGTTACTATATCTTTATGATTAGTCAACTTCTCACAATCGGACAGGCACCGAACATTCCGGTGGGTTCACCAGATAGTCCGGTGAATAGAAGATGAATCGGTTGCTTCTCTGTTATCGGAATTCTCCAATCACCGGACAGTCCGAACTTTTATAGTCACCGAACAATCTTTGAGGACTGGACAATCCGGTGGTCCCTTTTTATCGGCAAATCTCGGCCATCCGTTCTTTTTTAATCAACTCTCGACCGTTGATTTAATTATAACTGTTCGCACGTGTTTCTTCTTTGTCATTTCCCAAAAACTCGTGTCCATTTGCCTGTCGCTGCCGTTTGCACCTCCGTCGCCTTCGCCGATGCGCTGCCCTTCTCTGGCTGCAGCCGCTCTTGCACGTCTGCGCCCTAGTGCCTGCGCTACCCTAGCCTGAGCTCGCGCCACCAGCGCTCTTAGCGTCGTTGCGTCATCGCGCCGCCGCTGTGCTTCGCCGCCCCTATGCGCGCCGTCCTCGCCATCCCAGCTTGCGCCCTAGTCGCCGTACATTTCCACACAGTCACCTTGCTCTTGCAAAACCCTCAATAGTGTTTTCACATTAGAGGTGATCGAACGTATTTTCGGTGATTCCTTTGGTGTTTTTTCTGGCATTTACTTCTTTGGGGTATCTTTTCTATCACTCCATTTCATCGAATAATACCCCGCATGCCCTTGTGTTGATTAATTACAAAAATTTGCATCGTCGAGATAAAAGTTCAATCTTTTATTGCTAATTGAAGTAATTAGTTGACAATTCCTGTACTTAGTTCCATATTGTGGTTATTTTTTTTCCATATTTTGATATGGCATTGAATCCTCCTGTCACTAGTGTCACAATTTGGATGCATTGCTTATTATTTGAATTGTGATATTAGTCCATCGATATCACCGTTGATCCTATTTGCTTTATTTTGATCAGTGATATGTCCTTGTTTCACCACTAGGATATCTATGTGTGTCAGTTGCTTGCGTTGCTTACAACCTCTATTTTCCTATGTGGTGCAATGACAATTTGAGACAGTGGTTCAGTGGACAGCGACAGTGATAGTGTTCTCGACGGCAGTCCAGAGTTTTCTTGCACAGGTTAAGAGCCAAGCTATTAATCCTATCTTGAGGTCAACTGGTCAGTTGAGCTTTCAAAGACAGTATATCTCTTTGACAGTTGATAGTATGGGTCGATAGAGAGCTTCTGCAGAGGAGAATGGGAAAGGTAAGGCCATAGAGCTTGAGAAGAAGAAGAAGCAGATGACAGGAGATCCCGAGTGGGATAGAGCACTGGCAGCAGTAGAGGTGGATGTGCCTCCACACAGGAGGAGTGGTGCTCTAAGGATAAGAGGTGCAGAGGGACAGGGAGAGCTGAGAAAGTCGACCGGTCAGAGAGTGGCTTCCACACCCCTTGTAGCTGAGGAGGTCATACCGTTGAGTAGACTTTTAGGTTGCTTTACGATTTCTCTTGATGGCTATTGTGCTAGTGCTTGTTTGTTGCTTTTCTTTTAGCACGAGCATTGTTAGGGGTCTTGGCTTATTAGATTTGTGTAGGTTGCTCTTGTTGTGGTTTGAGTCTCATAGTTTAAGTTTGTAGTGAAGTAAATTCTATAAGTCCACTGATTCAACCCCTTCTCGGTGTCCCTAATCCTTTTAAACGGGTTCGCCTTCAACGTCATTTTCTATATGCATGAGATGATATGCAAATAATTGCATTTTATAATTAAACCCTGTTATGCCATGCCCATGCGATGATATGACAATGATCTGCATGAGAATGATTTCATAACAAAGAATTTTATTAAGGTGACAATTATGGTTACATACCACATGATTCTAATTAAAATGAGGAAATCATTTCTAAATTCTTTCAATATGGTTCTGGAAGACATAAACTCAAATTTATTTGTTCATAAATCAAATAGGGTATAAACTAATTTCTGACCAAATGTCAATATATATTGCCATCAACTTTATTTATAGAGAATTAATTATTGAAATTTGGTAAATTTCAATAATTAATTCTCTATAAATAAAGTTGATGGCAATATATATTGAAATTTGATCAAAAATTAGTTATAGCCGCATTGATTTTACGATCAAATAAAATTTGAGTTTATGTCTTCTAGAACCATATTAAAAGAATTTAGAAATGGTTTCCTCATTTTAACTAATTAGAATCATGTTGTATGTAACCAATTGTCACCTTAATAAAATTCTTTGTTATAAAAACATTCTCATGCTGATCATTGTCATATCATCGCATGGGCATGATATAGCAGGGGTTAATTATAAAATGCAATTATTTGTAATTTGCATATCATCTCATGCATATAGGAAACAAAGTTGAAGGTGAACCCGTTGGAATTGATGCAAAAGATTCTGCTACGCCTGATCACTCTCTTGCTTGTGCTAACAACTAGCAAGACAAGCCCCGGTGCATTAACCCTATTTTTTATATTTGTTTCACTGTGTATGGTTAACGTACTATGCACTACGTTTTTAGGAGTTGATTGAAAACATAGACTGCATGAGAGTACCCTATACCCATGTTGAGTGTCCTTAGTACATGTAACTTGATGTAGAGCTAGGCTATGAATCATAAGTAACAGTAGAAGTCGAGTGAATAAAAAACTTCACTCACGAGCTACAGGTTGTTACCCTGGTTACATTATCACCAAAAATGATGAAACTAAGATTAGGCAAGAAGTAGGTTTTGCATCAAGTCATGTTTCCTGTGTGAACTCATGGCCAACGTGTTGTAGCCCTCTCTATATCAGTTAAGGACCGATCGAGTATGGCCCTATTGAGCAAGTTTGAACAGTACTGATAACATATTAGATATATGAGACCCAGAAAACCATTGGACATCCCCGATCTAACCATAGATGCATCCAGAATGGTGATCGCATGGAGGACAATGTGCTTGGGAGAGGTAGGCTCGGAGCGGCCCTATGAAATTGTCGTGAAAGGTTGCCGCGTATGGCTTCTGAGAAGCGCATACGTGTCGTGTAATTTGGGTTTCTCCTGTACGATGTAAATCAATTATAATCGTTGTCCTTCACAGTAATGAGTGCCGCTTGTCTCATTGAGTTACATCTGTAACGACCGAGATTTTACTTACCTTTTGATAAGTCCCGATCTCCCGTCACATTGTCAATCCCAGGAGTTTGGCAAGCACGATATCACAAGCGATCAATCAAGAAACCATAACAGAAATATTAAACAAAAAACAAGAATAGAAAATAGCATGACAAAGTGAAATTATTAGAATAAAATCCTCCAAAGGGGTCTATCGACACCCAGGTCGGAAATATCTCAGAGCAGATATATCACTATCGTGAATCCAACAAAAGCAACAGCGGAAGCATCAACATGGTAGCGGTAGCGAACCTCCTCTACACAGGCTAGCTTGAGCGCAGGAGCGGACATCACAGACCGTCGGAGACGTAGTCGAAGTCGAAGCTGAGAGTATCCTCTGAAAACAACAAATTAGAATGCTGTGAGTACGAATACTCAGCAAACCACGTAGTACCTAACAACAATGTATGCATGCAAATAGTTTCAAGGGTAAAGGCATGGCTCAAGTGCTAAATGCAAGTTCAAAATATTTTATCTTATTTAAAGATGCAATAAAGCTTTATTTTAAAACTTGTCAAATTTTATTATCTTGCCCTGCAGAGATCTCCGTTATCTCGGACGGGGGTTCATTTTAATGCCGATGTAATCTCTACACTCGGCCACAGCTCAAAGGCCCGAGTCAAAAATATTTTGAAAAATGAGAGGAGAAAAAAAAAACAAAACTACTCAACGAGGAGCACAACTCAGGGAGGGTGTCCTTCTAAAAGGACGTGGCAATGCGCATCGACTAAGACTTTGCAGAGCTTATGCACCTGGATCCACGAGAAGCGTCATCGGAAACTACCGTCGTAGTCTCGACAAACACACAAGACCTGTCCATAAGCTTTAACTGGCGTCATCCGTCTTACAGGATAGGGATCTCAAAAGCCTACGCAATCGGATCTTGAAGCTGTGAAGAGCCTACCACTGATCAGGTGGAGTATCTCGATCTCATGTGGGGAGTCAGAGCTCTACATCACACTAACACTACACCGCCAACCCACGGGTAAACAACCAGTCTCGGCAAGCTTCAAGATCAAGCCAACTGCCCATACAGGGTAACGTGGTGTGCATGGTTGTCAACTGAGCGTACAAGGCTCGAAGGACTCGGTCTTTAATTGCCGGAGCAGGCACCAACTCCAACCTCAACGCCAACAACAAGTCTCACGGAAAGATCACAGCCCAGATCTTTCCGTTGTACCTGCAACAGGTACGCCCACAGGGACTTCCCAAAAGTCTTCCAGCTCCGCATACTCTAACTTGTCCCCGCTAAATAGTTATGTATAGTTATTTGCAATACTCACACATTCGAAGCACAGTTCAAAAGCATTTAACACAAATTCTATTTTATAGTGATAGGTGTGAGATGAAAATAAATGCGACTAAGCATGGCTAAGCATAAAAGTAAAATAAATGTACTAAAGCAATCCTAGGGTTAATATTTGTGGAACAGTAAATAGGCACGGTTTAAAAATGTTGCTAGCACATTTTAAAATAGTTGGCATGCAAATTAAGGATGCAAACAAAACATGTAGTTTAAAAATACTGGGTACAAAGTGATCAAGGAACGCGGCTTCCCTCGTAGGTCAAGATCCCATCCGAGATCTAGGTCCTTGTGAAGAGCAGTCTTCAAATCCTCAGCAGCAACTTCTTCAACTGGACAAACAGCACGAAAAAATGGATCAGACACTAGGTACGCGACAAAGAATAGAACCGAAAATTAAATCTAAATCAAAATTACTAGACTAAACGTGCGCAAAACATTTCTCGGAACAACGCTACACAACAAACACGACAAGACAATTCAACGGAACAATTTTGAGATTAATCAGAGATCAAACGAAGTTCCACGAAAATTGTAGACAATCGAGACCACAAAGATTTAGATTAATTACAGAATTAATTAGCAATTAATCTGACAATTAATCGGAAAGGAAAAATGAATTTAAGTGAAGGAAAATTGTTCTCACCGGGAAATTAAAAATTGGAGATCGGAACTCGCACTGGAATTCGGAACGGAGAAACCGAAACTGAAGTACCGGTGTCAGGGTGCGCAGGACGGGGACAGCTCCCACCTGCATGCGGAATGAAGGATTTAGATTAATTGCATGTCCACAAGAAGAAAATGCCAGCGGGCGTCGGATCCATGGCTTCGAAGTCGAGGCGGAACGGTGACGCGGACTGGCGACAGGCAACGAGGCAGCATAGCGCGAGGACCGAAGACCCAGCGCGTAGATCGGGGCAGGAAGGCGACGTGCGGGCAGGCGCGCGACGATCGAAGACGCGAGGCAGGCACAGAAAACGGAGAGCGGCGGTTGCCTGGAATTTCGGCTTGCGGTGGAAGAAAGAAAAAGGGGGAAAATGAGATGAAGATTAGGGATAGGGTTAGAGGGGTATTTAAAGGAGGGTGAAAAATAGTGGGTTAGAAATTAATCTGGAATTAATTGATAACTGTGAAAATAATTAAAAAGGCTGAAGAGATTAATCAAGGAAAATATTTAGATACCCAAAAATTAATTAGGGAATTTTCGAGAAATAATTTTAGTCAAACGTAAAAATTACGCGGACTAAATTATTTTGGCACCGGATCAATTTAGACAAACGGATTTTGGATTTGGACGGAACGAGGTTCGGAACCAATGATTTTTGAACGGAACAAAATTTTGGAATTGACAATTTAATTGGAATAGAATTCGGGGAACACGCTACTTTATTAAATTCAAAAATTCGAGATGTTACAGGCTCCTCCTTTACAAGATCTCGTCCTCGAGATAAAGGAGCGGACTCAAACAGATAGAGAAACTCTTTCCTCAGATTATCTTTCTTCTCTCAGGTAGCCTCTCGCTCAGTGTGGTTGCTCTATTGAACTTTGAGAAACTTGATCTTGGACTTCCGCGTTTACTTGAACGCCTCATCAAAAATCTTCACCGGGTACTCAAGGTACTCGAGCGTGTCCTGAATATCCAAAGCATCAGAGACAACACGCTCCTCTGGCACTCGAAGACACTTCTTCAAGTGAGAGACGTGGAACACCGGATGCACACCCGCAAGCTCGGATGGCAAGTCCAACCTGTAAGTAAGATCACCAATCTTCCTGAAAATCCAAAAAGGACCAACAAACCTCAGAGCCAACTTCCCTTGGACATGAAAGCGACGCATGCCACGAAGAGGTGACACCTTGAGATACACCCAATCATCAACCTCAAAAGAAAGGGGTCTCTTCCTCTTATCCGCATAGCTCTTCTGACGGCTCTGAGCAACCCGGAGATGCTCTCTGACCTTCTCAACCTTCTTCTCAGCAGCTCGGATGGAATCAGGACCAAAGAAAGACCTCTCGCCAACCTCTGACCACATGAGCAGGGTACGGCATCTCTTACCATACAACGCCTCAAAAGAGAACATACCCAAACTGGCCTGAAAGTTGTTGTTGTAAGAGAACTTCGCAAAAGAAAGGCTGTCCTCCCAGCTCTGCCTATAAGTGATCACACAAGCTTTCAACATATCCTCTAGAATCTGGTTCACACGCTCTGTCTGACCATCTGTCTGAGGGTGAAAAGCAGAACCGTACACCAGGTGTGTACCCATAGCTTCATGCAAACTCCTCCAGAATCTCGTGGTAAACTGAGGCCCGAGATCAGACAGAATGCTCGTCGGTGCACCATGCAATCTCACAATGTGATCAATGTACAACTTGACCAACTGATCAACTGAGTACCCTCATTCACAGGGATGAAATGAGCGGTCTTAGTCAATCGATCCACCACCACCAAGATAGCATTATGATGGCGAGACGTCAACGGCAAACTTGTGATGAAGTCCGTACTGATTTCATCCCATTTTCAAAAAGGGATCGACAACGGCTTCAGCAGTCCAGCCGGTCTCTGGTGCTCAGCCTTAACTCGCCGACAAACATCACACAAGGCAACATACTCAGCAATGTCTGCCTTCATGCCAACCCACCAGAAACGAGTCTTCAGATCTTCGAACATCTTGGTGCAACCTGGATGGATATAAAACCTCGAATCATGAGCCTCTCTCAGAATAGCATCTCGCAACTCTAGCACTCTGGGAACACAGATACAGTCCTCAAACCACAAAGCACCCTGCTGATCCACACGGAAACCCGGTGCTTTGCCTCTCCTCATCTTCTTTAAGATCGACTGAACCTCTTTATCAAGCTTCTGAGCTGACTTGATCTCCTCGATCAACAACGGTTGCAACCTGAGCTCGCACAAGAAACCCTGAGGAACAATCTCAACTCTCAAACTGGCTAAATCTGCAAGAATCTCTGACTGCCCACACATCAAGGAAGAACAATAAGCCTTACGACTTAAAGCATCAGCTAACACATTGGCTTTACCCAAGTGATAGTTAATGCTAAGATCGTAATCCTTCATCAACTCAAGCCACCTCTGCCTCATGTTCAGCTCTGACTGGGTGAAGATGTACTTGAGACTCTTGTGATCGGTGAAGATCTCACATCTGTTGCCGATCAAATAGTGCCTCCAAATCTTCAAAGCAAGGACAACAGCTGCCAACTCAAGATCATGCGTCGGATAGTTCAACTCATGCTTCTTCAACTGCCTCGAAGCATAGCACACAACCTTCTTGTTCTACATCAGCACACAACCTAAACCCTGACGAGAAGCATCACAAAAAACCTGAAAGTCCTGGTTAATATTCGGCAAGGTCAGAACTGGCGCAAATGTCAGCCTCATCTTCAGCTCCTGGAAACTCCTCTCACAAGCATCTGACCAGACAAACGGCATACCCAACTGAGTCAACTCGGTCATTGGCTTAGCAATCCTGGAGAAGTTCTCAATTAATCGGCAATAGTAACCTGCCAATCCAAGAAAACTTCACCTCAAAAACTGATCTCGGAGACTCCCACTCCACAACAGCCTTGACCTTCTCAGGATCAACGGCAACGCCCTCAGCTGTAACAACGTGGCCCAGAAAAGCAACTTTCTCAAGCCAAAACTTGCACTTGCTGAACTTGGCATATAGCTGATGAGATTTCAACCTCCTAAGCACAACTCTCAAGTGCTGCTCATGATCTTCGGCTGACTTGGAATAGACGAGGATATCATCAATGAAAACCACCATGAACTTATCCAACTCAGCCATGAACACCTTGTTCATCATGTTCATGAAATAGGCAGAGGCATTAGTGAGTCCAAAAGAAACGACCAAAAACTCATAAGACCCATACCTCGTCACGAACGAAGTCTTCGGAATGTCAGAAGGTCGAATCTTCATCTGGTGATACCCCGATCTCAAATCAATCGAGAAAAAGAACTTCGCACCCTTCAACTGATCAAACAGATCATCGATCCTCGGCAAAGAGTAATTGTTCTTTATCGTCACCTCGTTCAAAGAACGATAGTCAACGCACATGCGCATTAACCCATCCTTCTTCTTCACAAACAGCACTGGGGCTCCCCACGGCGAAGCACTCGGCCGAATGAACCCTTTACTCAAGAGCTCATCAATGTGCTCCTTAAATAAAGCAAGCTCATCAGAAGACATCCGGTACGGCCGCTTGGCAATCGACGCGGTACCAGAAAGAAGATCGATCACGAACTCAACATCTCGATCTGGAGGATGTCCCGGTAACTCATCGGGAAACACCTCTGAAAACTCTCGAACAACAGGAATCTGCTCCAAAGATAGCTCCTGCAAGCTACAAACTGAAAGTGGAACTCTAGACGCTCTAGGAGCGCACACCACTCGAACACCATGGTGGTTGACCAAACACACAACCCTTTCAGCACAAGTGATGACTCCCTTGTGCCTCGCTAGCCAATCCATCACCAAGATGACATCAATGTCACGCGAGGGAAGGACGATGAGATCGGATAGGAAAACCACACCCTCTATCAAGATCCGAACACCTCTACACTCAACACGACTCTTGTAGACTCCAAGAGGTGAAGTGGTAAGTGTAGGTATAGCTAAGAGTGAGGTAGGAAGACTGTGTGTGGACGCAAACGCCGACGACACAAACGAATACGTAGCCTCTGAATCGAACAAAACCGTCGCTAGGTGGGAGTAAACCAAGAACTCACCAACGACGACGTTCGGTGCCACCTGAGCCTCCTCCACGGAGATGTGGTTCAGGCGGCTGCGCGTGACGCTCGGCTGAGCAGCGCCACGGCCCGCTGAACGCACTCCTCGTCCTCCTGACTAGTGCGGTGGCCTAGCGGGAGTGGCAAACTGACCACCACCTCCCCCAGGTCCCTGCTGCTGGCGCCTCAGACACTGAAACGCCTTGTGACCCTCTTGGCCACACTCGAAGCAGCGAACTGAGGGTTGACCCCCTGTCGGACGGAAAGAGGACTGCTGTTGCTGAAAGGCACCTCTCTGGCACTGAGAACTCTGCTGCTGAACTGAAGCTGGAGCAGGAGCAGTGGATCGGGCAAAGGTGGGCTGTCCCGATCCCTGCTGAAAAGAACCACTGAAACGCTGACGCTGCGAAGCCTCTCGACTGGGTCCCTGGCCAAGAGCTCTACTCTTAGCATCCCTAGACCGGTCGAGCTTCTGAAGTGACACCTCCAAAGCTAGACATCTGTCAATCAGCTCACGAAGGCTCCTTTGAACACCTTCGTCCAGGTACGAAAGCATCTCAAGACATAGGCCCTTGCGGAACCAGTACATCTTGCGACGCTCAGTCGAGACCTCCTCGGGTGCAAAACGGCTCAGCTGAGTGAAGCGGTTGGCGTACTCAGTGACAGTCATACTCCCCTAACGAAGAGTACAAAACTCCTCCGGCTTCACCTCTATGGCTCCCTCTGAGATGTGAAAACCACGGAAAGCGGTGACGAAGTCGTCCCAGGTGAACAGCTCAGGCTCGTCAAGTGTGGCGTACAGAGTGTCCCACCAAGCACCAGCTGCACCTGTCAACTGGTGAGCTGCTAGACGAACTGCCTCTTGGTCATCACACAGAATCAGGTCCAGCTTCTTCTCGATATCTCTAAGCCAGTCGTCAGCATCCAGAGGATCGACTGCACGGTCAAAAGTGGGAGGGCGCATGTTCAGAAACATCGCCATGCGAGAACCGGCTGACGGGTGGTACGGTGCTGCGTCAGAAGCAGAAGCACGACCACGAGGCTACTGCTGTGACGGCTTGACGATACGCTCAAGCAGAAGCGTCTGTCGAGCCATCACCTCCGCCAGGTTCGGAGCAGCTGGAAGCTCCTCACCAGACGCGGCAACACCAGCAGGATCGAACTCAGGGTCCATGACAACTCCTCTGCCACGACCTCCAGCCTGAGGGGCAGGGGCTCCAGCACGGCCACGCCCTCGACCGATGCTAGGCGCGTCAGCCGCAGGTGGCACTGGTACACAGCTTCCAGCGCCACGACCACGACCTCTAGAGACAGCACCACGAGCGTGAAGGCGCCCAGACCTCCTCAGAGCCGTCTGTTGCAGGAAAACAATTATGATTAGAAAGATAACATTAGAAGAAACAGAATTACTGAAGAAGATAGAAAGCGAGCAGATTAGAATGAAGATAACTAAACAAGCACTATTCTAAGCAAACAAGACTCCCACCAAGCAATCGACGAGATTTACGAAAACAACTTTCACGATGAAGGTTTGTTAGCAGATTAGGAAATCTAGAAATATTCTTTAGTCACATCCAGTTCTACGGTTTCGCTCCTACGGTTAAGTATGGCTCTGATACCACCTATAACGACCAGGATTTTACTTACCTTTCGATAAGTCCTGATCTCCTATGACATTGCCAATCCCAAGAGTTTGGCAAGCACGATATCACAAGCGATCAATCAAGAAACTATAACAGAAATATTAAACAAGAAACAAGAAAAGAAAATAGCATGACAAAGTGAAATTATTAGAATAAAATCTTCCAAAGGGGTCCATCGGCACGCAGGCCGGAAATATCTCAGAGCAGATATATCACTATCGTGAATCCAACAAAAGCAACAGCGGAAGCATCAACATGGCAGCGGTAGCGAACCTCCTCCACACAGGCTAGCTTGAGCGTAGGAGCTGACGTCACGGACCGTCGGAGACGTAGTCGAAGTCGAAGCTGAGAGTATCCTCTAAAAACAATAAATTAAAAAGCCGTGAGTACGAATACTCAGCAAACCGTGTACTGCCTAACAACAATGTATGCATGCAAATGGTTTCAAGGGTAAAGGCATGGCTCAAGTGCTAAATGCAAGTTTAAAAAAATTTATCTTATTTAAAGAGGCAATAAAGCTTTATTTTAAAACTTGTCAAATTTTATTATCTTGCCTCGCAGAGATCTCTGTTATCTCGGATGGGGGTTCATTTTAATGCCGATGTAATCTTCACACTCGGCCACAGCTCAATGAGTCAAAAACATTTTGAAAAAAGAGAGGAGAAAGAAAAACAAAACTACTCAACGAGGAGCACAACTCAGGGGGTGTCCTTCCAAAAGAACGTGGCAATGTGCATCGACTAAAACTCTGCAGAGGTTATGCACCAGGAACCACGAGAAGCATCATCGGAAACTACCGTCGTAGTCCCGACAAACACACAAGACCCGTCCACAAGCTTTAACTGGCGTCATCCGTCCTTCAAGATAGGGATCCCAAAAGCCTATGCAATCGGGTCCTAAAACTGTGAAGAGCCTACCACTGATCAGGTGGGGTATCTTGATCTCATGTGGGGAGTTAGAGCTCTACACCACACTAACACTACACCGCCAACCCACGGGTAAACAACCAGTCTCGACAAGCTTCAAAATCAAGCCAACTGCCCATACAGGGTAACGTGGTGTGCATAGTTGTCAACTGAGTGTACAAGCCTCGAAGGACTCGGTCCTTAATTGCCGGGGCAGGCACCAACTCTAACCTCAACGCCAACAACAAGTCTCACGAAAAGATCACAGCCCGGATCTTCCCATTGTACCAGCAATAGGTACGCCCACAGGGACTTCTCAAAAATTCCCCAGCTCCACATACTCTAACCTGCCCCCGCTAAATAGTTATGTATAGTTATTTGCAATACTCACACATTTGAAGCACAGTTCAAAAGCATTTAACACAAATTCTATTTTATAGTGATAGGTGTGAGATGAAAATAAATACGACTAAGCATGGCTAAGCATAAAAGTAAAATAAATGTACTAAAGCAATCCTAGGGTTAATATTTGTGGAACAGTAAATAAGCATAGTTTAGGAATGTTGCTAGCACATTTTAAAATAGTTGACATGCAAATTAAAGTTGCAAACAAAACATGCAGTTTAAAAATACTGGGTACAAAGTGATCAAGGAACGCGGCTTGCCTCGTAGGTCGAGATCCCATCTGAGATCTAGGTCCTCGTGAAGAGCAGTCTTCAAATCCTCAGCAGCAACTTCTTCAACTGGACAAACAGCATGAAAAAATGGATCAGACACTAGGTACACAACAAAGAATAGAACCAAAAATTAAATCTAAATCGAAATTACAAGACTAAACGTGCGCAAAACATTTCTCGAAACAACCCTACACGACAAATGCGACGAGACAATTCAACGGAACAATTTTGGGATTAATTGGAGATCAAACGGAGTTCCACAGAAATTGTAGACAATCGAGACCACAAAAATTTAGATTAATTGCAGAATAATTAATCACAGAATTAATGAGCAATTAATCTAACAATTAATCGGAAAATAAAAATAAATTTAAGTGAAGGAAAATTGTTCTCACCGAGAAATTGAAAATTGGAGATCGAAATCAGAGATCGGAACTCGCACTGGAATTCGGAACGGAGAAACCGGAACCAAAGTACCGGTGTCAGGGTGCGCAGAACGGGGACAGCTCCCACCTGCATGCGGAACGAAGCAATCGAAATCAGCCGGCGAGTGCGACAATCCCGCTGGCTGCAAACTGGTGTGGTTACCCACAAGAAGAAAAGGCCGGCGGGCGACGGGTCCACGGCTTCGAAGTCAAGGCGGAACGGTGACGTGGACTGGCGACAGGCGACGAGGCAGCACAGCGCGGGGACCGAAGACCCAGCGCGCAGATCGAAGCAGGAAGGCGACGCGAGGCAGGCGCAGAAAACGGAGAGCGGCGGTTGCCTGGAATTTCGGCTTGCGGTGGAAGAAAGAAAAAGGGGAAAAAATGAGATGAGAATTAAGGATAGGGTTAGAGGGGTATTTAAAGGAGGGTGAAAAATAGAGGGTTAGAAATTAATCTGAAATTAATTAATAACTACAAAAATAATTAAAAAGGCTGAAGAGATTAATTAAGGAAAATATTTAGAGACCCGAAAATTAATTAGGGAATTTTCAGAAAATAATTTTAGTCAAACATAAAAATTACACGGACTAAATTATTTCGGCACCGGATCAATTTATACAAATGGATTTCGGATTTGACGGAACGAGGTTCGGAACGAATGATTTTTGAACGGAACAAAATTTTGGAATTGACAATTTAATTGGAATAGAATTCGGGGAACACGCCACTTTATTAAATTCGAAAATTCGAGATGTTACAACATCGTAGTACGAACATGGAAGGAATGATGAACTTGCGAATTTGGTGATTACTCTATTGTATTGCAACCATGCTTGATATAGTTATAGGCAAACTAAATTTATATGTTTTAAAACTAAACTTACGATAAAAATATGAAAGTAAGGATTTACTATTAGCGAGGATTTTTTGCAAATAGCCACCTACTGTGAGTCAACCTTCTCATGCTTAGGAGTCAGCTGTAGTTAGCAACTTGACTGGTAAGTCTTGCTGAGTAATTAGTACTCACGGTTTGTTGTTTCTTCTTTTTTGCTATAGGCCTTCCTGCAGGTAATTGGTGTGACTACTGCAGCAAAATGATGTGGGATGGTGAACCCTTGTCTGACTGGTCTATTGACTAGGTTCCCACCTCACCTACCTTTGACCGCGAGAAATGAAGCATGTCTTAGGGCAAGATATATTTCGTACTAGAAAACCATCATGTGTCATCGATGTCACTTTCTGTACCGCTTTTGCTCTGTTTTTAGATATCTATCCTAAAAACAACTTAAACCTTATTGTAAGACTTTAAATCAGTTTTCTATATTTTATCTTGTCACTCGTGTTGTACTATTTAAGTATTGTTGTTCAATATCACCCGATATTGATCCGTTAAGAGAGCCGCCCGTGATTTTAGGGCAGTTCTGCCATATATTTAAGGTCAAAAACTCGACCATGTGGAATGGTGCAGCTTTTCTAGGCGATATAATCCCTAGCTTCATTGTTGATTATTAATTGAGCATTGGACTTAAGGCTACAAGATTAGTGCTAGTAATAAACTCCAACCATTATATTGGTTGTCACTTGAATATCCTTTATGCGGGCATTTAATGATCAAATATAGATTTTAAGGACTGCCAACAGAAGTAAGAATACCAATGATCTTTTTCTGACTCACTGAAATTCAGTCCCAACAATATTCAGGGCATTTACCTTTAGTTAAAGGTCTATAACATACATCGGAAACTTGAGACATGCACCATATCGGCAAGCATATCGAAATAGTATCAAGATTAAGCTGGTTGTGACAAATATAGGCCGAGACATAAAAAAGGAAAGCAATCACAAACATCTAAGCCTGCAGCATCACAGAGCTCAAAAGTAATACGCTTTTTGAAAACTAGGAAGTTGATTCCTAAGAACTACTGGAAGCCAGGTATAATAAGCTGAAGATGTGCTACTGCATGATGCCTTCCAACATACTCCGTGATGATCAAATGTCCATTACTTCCAAACAAAATACTCCACATCTTGGATTAAAGTATAACTAATATAAAAGTGTAACAAGCAATCAATTCATAGTTCAGCGTGGTAATATATACAACTTTACTTCCTATCAGTGTCCATCTTTTATAGGAAGGTGTTCGGTCAACTTTAATAATATTGTCTTCCATTTTGTACATTGTCGATAAAATATCTCTAGATATGTTAACTTTCATTTTCTACACACGGATATCATTGCATTAGACAAAGAGATTCTTACCAGTACTTCAGTTTACAGGCTTCTAGCAAAACAAAAATCTGATGTATTATAGTGCTATTTTTTATTAGGGTCTTAGTGATGTCAGTTATATTTGATCGAACTGCACTACTAGAGCCTGACGTTTCGCTCGAGTTGCTCATCCTTGTTACTGCACACGAGGTACTTGCTCCTAAGGAGGAAAATTTTGAAGGATCTTTGTAATCCATTCACAGTCGTTTCTGTACCTCAGATATATGTGATAGCCAGAGTCAAAAAACTAATACATCAAAGTGCTTCTTCATCACCTGCAGAAAATTAAAAAGAGCACCAATCTAGAATTGACACGGAGGTAGTTGACAGAATTCACAGTGGATGTAATTGACTATTACCTAAGTCAGTATGTGTCATCAAACAACGGGTTAGGTAAGTCTTACAAAGTAATTTTCTCCGTGTCTCTTGTGACATAATTTTCCTAGATGTTTGTTTCAAGTTTTAAATTTATATCTGTTCTTCATCTCAGGAGTAGCATCACTATCACGGTTGGAATCAAGTACAATACTGACAATACTGATTGAAACTCATTTACAGAAATATTCAGGGCATTATCTTTAGTGAAAGTTCTCTAACATTAACTGGATACTTGACATGCAACATACTCATGATATATGAAGAATTTATACATAACAGATTCAATTGCTTTCTCATCATTAACATAGCCATTTTAGATAATGGGTTCCATTATTCCTCTTGTCTTTATAAAGTAATTGTTCTTAAAATAATATCTACTGTTTATACCGAAACAATCATTTTATGACAAATCATCGTATGGGTATTTTCTATACCAATAAACAGCATTGATAATACTCCTAATGCATCCTCTCCTAGACTAACCGTATATCACGAATTATTTCTTTTTTTGATCTATAAGTATTGTTAACAGAATTGCTTCATTTCTAACACCCCTTTTAATCTAAAACGACTAACCAACTTTGACGAATATAATAACAATTTGTCACTTGGGATATGCTTTCTTTCACACCAAAAATAAATATCACAATTAAGATTGACTATGGATTCATTGAATACTTAATGTAGGGTAGCTAGTTGACCTTTTTGTATGAAAGCTAATTTTTTATCTATATGTATTTCAAATATCACCTAAGAAAAGATAATGTGATAGGAAGATAAATATTTTTATAGTGATATCAACAAAACACTAGTTTCACAATTTAACATCATTATATATACTATTTGTGTTGAGTTTTTGGTTTCCCTAAACTAGCACCAACTCTTTAGAAATAGTACCAAACTGTAGTGATACAACTTATTCTGTGGACCCAAACCTATTACTTCAACATAAATTGAGGAGACCTCTACTCTACCATGCTAACTCGAGAGATCAACAGTTATAGATAGCTCTACCTGTATTCATACCACAAGGTTGATAAAATGTACACACTTCTATAGTGTGGCTACCTACAATCCGCTATGACACATTTTGACATACTAGCACTCAAATGGCACTCTAAGTCATGGTCACTCTTGCCATGCCTTCATGTATTGTATCTCCTATAACTCATGGCATGGTCACCTTGGGTGACGGGAGGCACCCCTATTTATAGGATTACATGAGTGTTGGATTGGGGACAAGTGGCAACCATTCAAACACTCTATACAAAATATCCTAAATCTCAAACTTCTCATCCTTATCACAAGTGGCAACCATCCAAACACTCTGTACAAAATATCCTAAATCTCAAAACTTCTCATCCTTATCTAAATCTAGATATTTTTCTACTATCCAAAATATCTATGTTTTATAGTCTTCTTATGCTTGTTCTCAATTTCTGCAGAACATTCTCAAGTATGCATTGTAATTTTCAATAATATGTACTCCCTCCGTCCCAAAATAAGTGACATTTTTTTACTTTTTGAAATCGATATTTGACCATTTGTCTTATTCAAAAAATATACAAAAATAAACAAAACAAGGTAAAGTACTTCTAATAATGAATTATTTCACAGTAAAATAAATAATATTTTCACAATTTTTTTAAATAACACGACTGGTCAAAGGTAATGTTTGAAAATATAAAAAGACACTTATTTTGAAACAAAGGGAGTACCAAATAGTTGAACAACACCTATTCATCATTATACACATAACATTATTTTGTCAGTATCATGAATTCAGTGAAAATACAACACAACAAAATTCAGTAACTAACCAGGCACGAGTAATTGCACATCATAGACTAGGGAACTATACAATATAGTGTTCGGGAAACCAAACCAAGAGCCTAGCGTCCAATTATGAACAGTTTACAGTGGACAAAAATATGTTATGACTAATTTTTTTTGTTCTGAAATAAAATACGGTTAAATCTTGAGCTAATATAACCAAATGATACTAAAATAAATTCATGAAACATACCTCACGGATGCATTTTTATACTTACTAAAATAAATTCATGAAAAATACCTCACGGATGCTTTGCTCCCTCTCCTAGGAATTTTTACAAGTTGATATCAGAATATTGATAGCTGATTTGTCATTGAGTTTCTTCGAGTATCTCTTCCCTTCTACAATCTTGC
>BCLG01000050.1:282744-293697 GCA_001602295.1 Zoysia matrella
CTTGCAAACCAGTGAATTGCATGTATCAAATGTTGAATATACCAAAAGAATTTCAATATGGAGCTAACCAAATAACAGATAAAGTACCTCCATTGGTGAATATACTGGACGAGAATCACTGCCAGCCTGAAGACAAGGCCAAGAAGCAAACTTCAATCTGTAACCATACTTGTCCCACATTCCATTTTTGTCAACTGGAAATCTAGAGAAATACAATAGCATAATATTGGATGGGTCAGAATATGCAAATTCTGTATGATGCTTCATTTAACCAAATTACATAAAGCTAGTTACTAAATTTATGGGAGTTAAAAATAGATAGACAAATGGTACTTCAATGAAGAACAGATATCAACGATACCTCAGTCTAATTTTTTTTTAACATAACAGATCTTTGCTACAGAAGGCATATATTACTCATGGTAACCTGACAGTGAATTATTTTCAACTAAATATTCCGTAAACACACCCACATCTAAACAGTGTACCCAAATTCTGGCATGCCTTTCACATTTTTCAAAGCCTGTAGAAAAGGATATTAGGAGAGGAAACAAGAAAAAAAACTGAATAAAGTGACATCAGCTGGCTTGAGGGTATCAGGGATATTCATAAGTATGTAGTGGTAATCTTTACTAAGTAAAATTTTATATCAAATCTAGAAAAAAGATACATCTGAATTACTTCTTAAAAAATAACTCAAATAATTATCTAAACTACCTTACATGTCTAACCAAAATAGATTAATTAAGAAATGAAATGGTTCAGCTATACAACCTGTCCTCTATATATTTCCATTCGTAAATGTGCAACACATGGGAAGAATACTCACGCTGGACAACATCGTCTCTCGATTTTCATTTTCTTGACTGAGGTTGTAGATGATGTAGGATGGTTAGCTAGGTCGTTCCCACTAGTGAGGGACGAGATCATAGGTGTCTCGACTCCAACTCACTCAAAGAAAGTAAGAAAAATACACTAAAAGGTTTTTACCCCTGATCATATTCTTGTTAAATTTGCGGCTTAATCTTTACAGTAAATGAAGGTGGAACCTTAAAGAATTTTACAAGAACGCAACGTCTAGCAACAAGTAAAACTAAAATAAAAACTTATAATATATTGATCTTTTTAGACTATTATGTTTTTTGTATGTGTATGAATAATAAAAAAGATAATATACGTTGTTGATTTTGTAGCCAAAATTTTAACCTTGTTTGTTTGGCCCCCTCCAAAATTCTTGTCCAGCTCCGCCACTGGCAGTGCTCTGGTGAGGAGTGGAGGATCAGTAAAAAAAGTTACCAGAAAATGAAAACGCTAGGTGTTCCAGTTCCATACAGATTCATGTGGAAGGTTAAAATACCGCAAAGAATCAAAGTATTTTTTTGGCTAACACTTAATAATATAATTTTAACAAAAGATAATTCTGATTCCAAGAGGAAGGAAAGGAAATGATTTCTGTCCGTTTTGTGGTGTTCAAAAGACAGTATAACACTTGTTCTTAGACTTTCCATTGGCGAAACATGTCAGGACTGTTGTCAAAATCAAATTTGGTATACAGATGGGCCCCAGTTGTATTGAGCTCCTCATGGGAGCTGGATACAAATTTTCAAGGAAGAACAGAGGTTTTTGGTGGTGGAGGGGGGGGGGGAGCTCTAATTTGGTCTATGAAGAACACCAAATGATGCATGTTTTAATGATAAAAGAATTATTGATCCCACTAAGATCATATATAGTACTTGGCTTGCCTAATAAGGTTGTGCAGAAACCCAAAAGCATGTAAAGAAACGAATAGGGGGTAGAAAGCTCATGTTCTTAACCACTTTGAATTTACGCTCCCCAACATTAGTGAAAGATGAAGTTTAAAAACAACAGCTACATGGAGATAGGCAGGTCTCAACTTGCTTCTCCTCTTCACTTGGTGGCCAAGCTTGGCAGCTCATGTTATAAGGAATATTAAGCTATTCACAGCCGCTTTGCATGGGACATGATTTGGTGAAGATGCGTCACCGACAGCGATATGTCTCCTGCGTACAGCCCTTCACCAGCATTGAATAAAGGCAACATTGGCACAAGTATGGTTCAAGAACAACATTCAATAAATATCTTGTGAACACATATAATAGCAGCACAAGCATGAAGAAGCACTGAACTTTATTATTCATCATTAGAAAGAAGTAACTTTGCTTTCATCTGTTTGGAAATCGTCTGACTTTCTTCGGTAGTCTATCATCAGTTTTAACAAGATATAATTTCTGTCAGTCCCATCAGTTGCCAACCCCATTTAACCTTGTGATGTCAACTGATGCTTGTCATCAAGAAAACAATTTCCCTCGCTGTTCACTGCAGTCCATGCCTATGACATGAGAGACTGTGATTAGTTAATGTGAATTAAATCTTACAGTCAAACTTATCCACTTAATATGTATTCTTTAAGACGTGATCCATCATTGACACCCAAAAATCGTAGGGTTATCGAAGTATCCGGCACACTACAGAAAGGTCCGGTAAACCCTCTCAGGTTCGGAGCATTCGGCTCACCGGAGTGTCCGACATAGTGTCAGACCGTCCGGCAAGCGCTCTCGGGTTTGAGCGTTCAGCTCACCAGAATGTCCGACAAGCTGTCTAAAGTTGGGGTAGAAAGCCCACAAAACTGTCCAGCATCTTGCTAGAGGATCTGGCAAACCCTCTCGGATTGTCAAAATTACACAACGGAACCTCTAGCACCTTACTGGAAACTCCGGTCATCGAAGTGTCCGGCACTTTACCGGAGACTCCGGTAATGTCGATATAAGAAAGTTTTCAGCAGATTGATTTTAATTTCTTTCCTAACTTGGAGGATCAGTTTTCCTGCGGGATAAGACCATCCCACCTCTATAAAACAGAGGCCATGGCCAGTTGAGGATCATCTCAATCGAACCTATTATTTGCCTTTACATTTTTATTTTTCGCTAAATCCTAATCTCCTTACTTGACCCTCGTGCTGTTCTTTCTTCGTCTCAGCGACGACAGAAGGCAATCCGGCTGGCATGACAGAGCCCGGATCACACCTAAGACGATCCTTCTCCGATGAAGTCTCTCTCGAGGAGGGGTTGTCTAGGTGCTGTCCTAAATCTAGCGTTATAGAAATGTCGGCGTTCTCGCACACAGACGTGCGAGCGGTGCGTTGGCCCGAACTCAATTTCGGCGTCAACACACCTTTTTGCGACTTCACTGGGGAATGAGTGATTCTGATTGCACAAACCGAATCGTCGTTTTTCACCATGAACTCCGAGATCTCCACGACGAACATCGTCAAGTTGTCCTTGTATGAGTTGCCAGAGGGGGTGCATAAGGCGTTCCTACAGCGCCGGAAGGCCTCCCAAGAGGTGCGTAAGGCGAGAAAAGAGCGAGAGCTGCAGGAGTACTTGACGTGTTTCAAGAAAGACCATCAAGGCATGATCTCTCAAGTGAAGGAACCCATTCTTCCGACCGTCGTCGATGACGTGGCCATGGGCGCTGCCAATGTGAGCACATCATCGTACCCTCCCGTTACTTTTGAAGACCTTTCATATTACTTTGCCGATTTAAAAAAGGTATTGACTAATGATATGCAATACATGATCTAAGAAAACATGTCTAAGTCTAAAAATGTTAGTATTGCATCATCTTGTCATGTTGCGCATGTAGGTCCTACTACTAGCACATCGGCACTGACTACACCTAGTGTAGAACAACTCTCGTATGGCATGTTGTTGAACTTGTTTAGTGGGCAAATTAATTTTTTGTCTCATGTACAAACTAATGCTTTGGTAGTGTTTCCCGCTAGCGTAGAGCCGATCACTAGCATCCCTAATCCGGCCAGGAGCCGATTGAATGAATTGGCTAGTTTTGTTCCTGGTGAAAGATGATGTGGTTGGTGCTGTTTTGACGTAAGAAGCTGAAGAGAAGGAGTACGTGATCACCTATATGAGCTAACGGTTGGTGGATGTGGAGATAAGGTACACTCTCATCGAGAAATTATGCTTTTTCTTATATCATGCTTTCACCAAGTTGAGACATTATTTGTTATCTAAGTAAATGTGTGGTTGCTTGTTGAATTGATGTTATCAAACATATGTTACATAGGCCGATTTTTAGTGATAGGCTTGGTAAATGGGCTTATGCATTGATTGAATATGATTTGTCTTATAAGTCATTGAAATCCATGAAAGGTCAAATTATTCCTAATTTCATTATTAAACATCAGATTGATTTAGATCATAATGTGAATGTTCGTTATGTGACTTTTACTCCTTGGAAAGTGTATTTCGATGGATTAGTTTGCAAAGAGGGTCAAAGTGTTGGTGTAGTGTTGGTTTCTTTTTATGATGCACACTTTGAATTCTCAAACCGATAAAAGTATGATTGCACCAATAATCAAGCCGAATATGATGTGTTTTTGTTTGGTTTGGAGATGTTAGAGTCTATGGAGGTTAAACATGTAGAGGCTTTCGGCGATTTATTATTAATAGTGCAACAAGTTGCTGAAAGTTTTCAATGCTTAGATGGATCGTTGAATGCTATGTTGGATAAATGCCTAGAAATCATTAGGGGAATGGATAAATTCAATATACATCATGTGCCTAGGCTAGAAAACAGTAAGGACAATGAGTTGGCACAACAAACATCAGGTTACAATGTTAGTAAAGGTAATTTTTTTAGTCATTAAAAAATCGATGTTTGAGGTGCTAGAATTAGGGCCCCTTTGGCAGAGCTCTCAGCTCTTGATTCTCAATCAAAATCTGAGAAGCTCTGCCAAACATTGTTTTTCAAGACAAGTGATTCTTGTTTAATTCTGTGAAGTGATTCTTTGAAATGAGCTAAGGGGCTGGGAGCTGAAAAAAGTAGCTTCTCCTGATTCTGTGAAGTGATTCTCTGTCCTTATTCTAGAAGTTTATCCTATAAAATCAAAGAGAATCATTTTCAGCCACAGAATCACTTCACAAGAGAATCAAGAGTGAATCCAGAGAATCAAGAGTTGGGAGCTCTACCAAAGAGGCTCTTAGACCGTTCGGACACTAATATGTCAAACCATGATAGCGTCAAATCGCTTGATTAGAATATCATACACTCGTAGCCCAATCCAAAGTGTACATAGAAAAGTTCGACATGTGGCTTTCAAATATACTTTGATTGATGGTGACTTATACCACCGAACGAGAGATGATTTGCTATTAAAATGTTTGGGTGACGAGACCAAAGTGGCTATGGAGGAAGTTCATGAAGGCATTTGTGGTACGCATTAATCGGCTCTGAAAATGAAATGGTTCCTAAAAAGGGTCAGGTTTTATTGGCCAACTATGATTGCCGATTGTTATCGCTACTACAAAGGATGCGAGGAATGCCAAAGGTTTGGTAATGTTCAATTGGCACCTGTTGCCATAATGAACCCTGTCATAAAGCCATGGCCATTTCGAGGATGTAGATTAAATTTTATAGGGCAAATATATCCTCCATCTTCGAAGAGGCACCAATTCGTGTTAGTAGCGACGGATTACTTTACAAAATAGACCGAAGCAGTAGCTCTAAAGAACATAAAGTATAAAGAGGTAATTGAGTTTTTTATCGAGCATATTATTCATAGATTCGACATACCGTAAACTTTGACTACCGATTAAGGTACTTCCTTTACGTCCGGTCATTTCAAGGTATTTGCCGAATCCTACAGAGTTAGGATACTCGATTCATCTCCATATTACGCTCAAGCCAATGGTCACACTACGTCTAGGAATAAAACATTGATCAAACTTATTAAGAAAAAGATAGAGGACTATCCCAAGATATGGCATGAAGTCTTATTGAAAACATTGTGGGCTCATCAGATATCTAGGCATAAAGTGACTAATGTAACACCCTATGAACTAGTATATGGACAAGAGGTCGTTTTATCCGTCGAGGTAAATCTAGGAGCTCTAAGGTTAGCTAAACAAAATGACTTATCCACCGATGAATATAGGGCTTTGATGCTAGACAATATTGATGAAGTCACCGATAAACGTTTGAGTGCTTTGAGGAAAATTGAGAAAGACAAAGCGTGAGTTGCCAGAGCCTACAATAAGAAGGAGAAAGCCAAAAAATTTTAGGTAGACGAATTGGTTTGTAAAACTATTCTGCCCATAGGTTCAAAAAGTAACAAGTTTGAAAAATGGTCTTCTATTTGGGAAGGGCCATATAGAGTAGTAAAAATCATTGCCAAAAATGCATACATGTTGAAGATTGTTCGCGGAGAATCATTACCTAGGGCCCTTAACGGCCGATACTTAAAAAATTATCATTCATGTGTGTGGCAAGAAGTATAAGAGAAAATGGCCGATATGAAAAATATCATTGTTAGGATTGATACAATGGCCGATGAGTCAAGAGAACCATCACCTTTAGAGGTTTTTGGGTGCTTAAATATTTTATGATGCAAGAACTTCATAAAAAACAGGGGGTATATGTTGACACCTAAAAATCACAAGGTTACCAGAGTGTCCGACACACTGTCAGAATGTCCAGTAAGCCTTATTCGGTTCAGAGCATTCGGCTCATCGGAGTGTCGGGCATAGTGCCGGATTGTCCGGCAAGCGCTCTCGGGTTTAAGCATTCAACTCACCGAAATGTCCAGCACTGCGCCGGACTATCCGGTACCAAAGTGTCCGACATCATGCCAGACTGTCCGACAAGCCGTCTCAAGTTGGGGCAGAAAGCCCACCGGAGTGTCCGACAAATCCCTTCGGGTTACCGGAATTACACGACGAACATTCGACACCTTACCGAAGACTCTGGTCACTGAAGTGTCCGGCACTTTATTTGAGACTCTGATAATGCCGATTAAAAAAAGTTTTCAGATGATTGATTCTAATTTTTTTTTCTAACTTGAAAGATCAGTTGCCCTGCGGGATAAGACCATCCCACCTCTATCAAACAAAGGCCTATGGTCGGTTGAGGATCATCCTAATCGGACCTATTCTTTTACATTTTTGTTCGTCTTCAAACCTTAATCCTTTTACTCGACCCTCGTGCGACCCTCGTGCGATTCTTTCTTCGTTCCGACAACGACCGAAGCCTGATCAAGCTCAAATCAACTCTGAGACAATCCTCCTCCGACACAGTCTCTTCCGAGACGGAGTTATTTAGGTGCTCTCCAAAATCCAACGTTGAAGAAACGTAAGTGTTCACGCACATAGACGTGCGAGCGGTGCGTTGGTCCGAACCCGATTTCGATGTCAACACTTTGTTTGCAAGAAGATGACACTGCTCATGTTTAAGTAGTCTAAGAAGCACTATATCAACAAAGAAAATGAAGCACTATGCCACCTTACAAGTCTGTTCATCCTACCATATTAGCCCCTTTCCTTCAGAATGAACTCGCTACTTGTACCATGTACTTGCTGCAAAACAAGCTGCACTTCACTTGCCTTTACTCACTGCTACATGTCACCGCAACTGAAAAAAGGGCAATTCCAGTTTTTCAAAACAAACCATATCGAGTTGATGAGGGGAATGTACCATCTCTTTCCTCATTCAGATGCTTCTGGAGTACGACAGGCAAAAACTATGACATCCACATCACCAACATCAAAGA
This sequence comes from Zoysia matrella, assembly GCA_001602295.1. Classification (NCBI taxonomy): domain Eukaryota; kingdom Viridiplantae; phylum Streptophyta; class Magnoliopsida; order Poales; family Poaceae; genus Zoysia; species Zoysia matrella. Next base: position 290,327 of record BCLG01000050.1, read on the forward strand.
AAGCATATCATTTCGGCTCCCTCATTCAGATGCTTCTGGAGTACGACAGGCAAAAACTATGACATCCACATCACCAACATCAAAGAAAGCATATCATTTCGGCTCTGAAACTGAATTGCAATTTAATGCAGGGGCTTAACGGATTTTATTTGGTATATTCCTGCCTGCTCTACGTCATCTCAGGAATCATGAGTTGTTTAGTTTCTTGCCTACACCAAGCTTACATCTTGTGTGCCAACCCTCTCTCATCCGCCCAGCACACAACATGGTGGGCAGAATATATTTGTTTTTTTCAGAGATGTGTTGGAATCAGAACTCATACAGGTGGTCCAGGATTTCAAGTGGAGTCCCCTTCCTGCCAAGTCTCCAATTAGATGGAAGATTGTGCTGCGGTTACTGTCTGTGGTCTAATTTTTAATTTGTGTGACGTTGTCATGGTGCTTTGGTCGTGGACAATATCATGCCTTTTTTAAAGATTGGTGCAATTATTGCGTCTAAATTCGTTAAATCACTGGTCCATTGTGTTCTTACTTCAGCTCCATTTTTCCCACCCCTTGCATTTGGACAGCACGATGCATGATGATGTTCGAACATGAGGAAGTAGCCAAAAGGTCTGATAGAAACAAGAGACAAAAGATAAGATGACTGTAAGATGTAGTGTAACTTAAGACGAAACTTCACACTAAATGATTTTATAAGTAATCTGCATGAAGTTGCATGGTTAATAAAGTTACAGAAATGATCAAGACACATGAGTAAAAGACATAACTATCACTTGGCTCTTTTCAACTGCATAAAGCAAATGTTTCCCCAACGGATACTTTGGAAACCAAGAAGTAATTTAGATAAAGTTTGTACAAATTTTGCTAGCATTATGTACAATTGCTAGAATCTATATTAGATTTATGCAAAGTTCTCTGTATTATAAAAGGAAAGCACCTTTTATTTAGCGATTACTTGCACAAAAGATTAGTTAAGCACACAAGCAAATCATGTTTGTTTCTTTGAATCTGAAATCTAGTCAGTAGATTTGCGTGAAATTTCTGGAGGCTGCAGACTACTCATCTCAGCGAGAAAACTTTGAGCTCATGACAAGAGTACCAAGAATTGGACTTATTGCTGCAGAAAAAATTGCTGTCTTTCATTAAGTATATCCTTATATCCATCATAATACAACAAAGAAAGTTGCTGTCGTACAGAAATATCCGTTGTGTTAACAATTCAGGACAGATGGATTGGAGTAGGATGAATATAAAAGACATAGAGCCGTCTAAATATCACTGCAGTATTTCTTGTGCACATCTTTGATGACAATTTCACCATCACTATCGGCACCGTTTCACACATGAACAAGTAGCGGTGAAGCCGTACGGAAGAGAACAATTTTTTTGTCCATCTCTTCGCTATTTGTTCTTCTGACAACAAGCCATGAACCTGTTACCTTTGGCAAACCCTGCAAGAGTCCCGCTTTGTATTTTTTTTTATGTGTTGTTTCGCAAAATCAAATAACTGCAGTTTGCAATTTCGCAGACATAAATAACTTAGACTCCAGCTTAATTACCAGCACACGTCAGGAAACCGTATTGTGCTATTGACACATCAATAACCAACACGAATACAATGCGAATCGACTAAACTATGCATCGCCAATTGTTCAACGAACATCTGTTGACTGCTGATAGATTGGAGTGAGCTGGGCCTACCTGTCGTCATGAACTAAAAGAAAATGCAATCGCTGAAGGTAGCATCAATGAGCAAGCAGTGAAGGGTTGGCTGTCCCCACAACTGCCCACATGCACCTGTGATGGTGCCATTGGATCCCAATCATTTGAGATTTAGTGTGGATCCATGCAGCAAGTATACACAGGCGTACCAGCTACTAGCAAATAGCAGCCGTTCCTGTCGCCTTCAAACCAAACTATTTTATCTTCTGTACCGAAATACAGTGACAGCAGCCCTTGTTCAGCTCCCATTTGATGGGGAAAGCATTGGTGGCATTAGCTGCTCTTAAGCTCTGTCAAGAGTGACTGTTTCCTCCCAGCAAACTCAAGAGCTGCAACATTATAAGTACATATACTGCAACATTATATGTATATATAGTTTTGTCTTATTGGTGTACTACAAGGCTTGGATTATGCAGAAAATTCACAAGCACAAAAAAAGTTGAAGTTGAACGTCCCATTGTAGCCAATTAAGCAAATCTTTATGTTAGAATAGAAGAATCTCGTCCCATGGTCCTTTTATTAATCATCTCGAGAAGAATCTCGAGAGATATGCCATCGAGTAGTGTACTGAATAGAGCCGTATACCACCAAAACGCAGGGAATATGTCAGTTCCACGAGGGCATGACCCTAAAATAACCCCACCGTACTTTAACAAAACCCACTTCTTAATCTCCAATCACACTATAAGACGCTAGATTAAGTTCTATAAGGTCGAATTAAGAAGCAAGCTTCGCCCTTGCACGTCCATGCACGCCTCTTCTTGCAAGCTCGTGTACATGAAGGCCATGAACTGCCGTGAGCAGGAGCAACAGGAGCTCGCGGCCACCACGAGCAACAACGGCCTGGATTGGCTTGATGATTCCATCTCCTTCCTCACTGCCGACATCGATTTCGGCGGGTGGTGGGATACTACTCCTGCAGAGGCGCAGCAAGATGACATTTCCAGCGTCGTGGCGCAGACGCTTTCGCCTCCAGCGCCGCTCGCCACGACCAGTTCGCCGCTGGCTCAAGCTTCCTCAAGCACTGCGTCTCCGGCAGTGTCGTCACCATCGGAGCCTTCGTCCAAGAAGCGTAAGTCCCCGGTGCACAGAGCGTCCGGCCAGGGTGGCAGCAACCAGCGCCGCCGTGCCGAGCAGGACAGGGCAGGTGGCAAAAAGGGCGGCGCCAAAGGAGGTGCGGGATCCGACCGAGACATGAGGTGGGCGGAGCAGCTGCTGAACCCTTGCGCGGCCGCCGTCGAGGCCGGCAACCTCTCTCGGGTGCAGCACCTGTTCTACGTGCTCGGCGAGCTCGCCTCCTTCTCGGGCGACGCCAACCACCGCCTGGCCGCGCACGGGCTGCGCGCACTCCTCCGAAGGCTCCCGGCCGCCGTAGGCGTGGCTGCCGCGGCGACCGTGCGGGTGCCGCCCTGCGTGTGCCCCATGCCGGCTTTTGTGGCCGCCGAGCAGCGGCTGTTCCGCGCGTCGCTGATCAAGTTCCACGAGGTGAGCCCGTGGTTCGCGCTCCCGAACGCACTGGCCAACGCCGCCATCGCGCAGGCTGCGGCGCGTGGCGTCGAGCCCCGGCCGATCCACGTCGTCGACCTCGGCGTCTCGCACGGCGTGCAGTGGCCGACGCTTCTCGAGTCCCTGACCCGCCTGTCTGGA